>JAAZTK010000084.1:0-32164 GCA_036507255.1 Megalothorax incertus | reverse complement strand
AGAGCATAATAAAGCATAATTTGGACTTTTGACCAATAAAAAGCATAATTTTTAGGCAATCAAGTAAAAAAATTCAAAGAAATTCAAAGAAATGCCCTCGAAAAATCGGTATGTGGTCAAATTTTGAAATTTTTTCGTCAAAAATTCGATAAAAGCTTATTTTTTCAAATATTTCAAAAATTTGAAGCATAATTACGAGCATAATCTTGAAATTTTTGAGCATAAAAAGCATAATTTCCAAATTTGGGTGCATAAAAGGGGATAAATTTGAGATTTTAAAAAGCATAATAGAGCATAATTTGGTTTTGCAAAAAGCATAATTTCGATCCAAAAAAAGCATAAAAATCCTGTCCCTGCAGGCTATAATGTTGATATGTGTCCATTTTCACAAATTCTATATTCATATACAATTAATATTGGCGTATTCGGGTATACGAGTACGTGAGTGAGAGACAAGTGAAGCGGTAAATTATGGGGTTTAATGCCCTAAATGAATGAGTGTATAATGATCTCGAGATGAGCCCAAATTGTTCTCGATTAAATAAAAGGCCCCAAAATCCACGTAATTATTCACAAAGGCTCTTCCTAGAAATTCTGGGGGGGAAGTGAAAAGTGCCTGGAGAAATGGCACGGGTTCTTTGATCCCCCCATCCTGTCATTTATTATTTATCCGCATTTTTATATGTGTGTAGGGGAGTCAGCTTGGGATAAGCACAATTAAATATGAACGGATCAATCCATTAGAGATACTAGATTGAAGCCGATATGGGAGAATACATGGGGAAAGAGAAAGTTCTTTTTGATCTTTCAATCAACTCAACAAAGATTCATTTGATCTTTACGCTTAAAAGTCTCTAATACCTATATTTGAACATTGCCGAAATATGCATTTATCATAACTACTCATTAATATCTCGCTCCTACTCTTGACATTTATAAAATGCTCCGCATAAAATATGTATGTACAACAATAATATGTGGTTGAATGAATTAGATTTGGACTACTTATTTCTCCACATGTACCCTGCATATGCACCTTACAATTAATTGCTCCTCCTGCTTCACATATTGTATATATGCGAAAAGGGCTTGGTTTTGTTTAATGCACTCTAGTATTGTATTTAATATAATACTATAGTAGGTATGCGTAGAGTGTAGTATCTAGTAAGAGTAGGTATTGTAGAATCTAGTAAGTTGGACACTTTGCATTTAGTCTTGTATTTATGCTGATGATTTGAGCACATCATTCTGGCAGGCAGGCAGGGATTGACATTGTCAGTCGGTCATTTAGCCCAAAAGAAATGTTCGGCTCTTCATAAGGAGGATATACTGTCATTCGAGGATGATTAATCTTCTGGCATCTCTCTCTATCCCCCTCTTATTAGAGTTTGAAGGTAGGATGTAAATGTGAATGTGATCATCTAATAATAATAATAATAATAATAATGATGAGACTCGTATTGAGCTTAATGCACCTCAGTCTCCCTTCCACCACTCATTTGAGAGAGCCTTTGGGCTCATTTCTCAACGGCTCGACAGAGACAATAAGCACATTTGTGAATCAAGGAGGATCGACCAACATTAAAAAGGATCCAAATGGAGAGTGGAGGAGTAGAATGAGACACTTTTTATATACCAATCCATTATTAATCCTAAGCTAGAGCATGATTCATTCAGAAAAAGTCGCAAAATCTAAATTACAATCCGAGAAATCTAGATTAATTAATCAAAAAATTTATAGCTCATGTCAAAACTGCAAATATTAATATATGTCTTTTCTAAAATTATTTTTAAATAGCGCCTAAAAGAATGTAGGTATATAAAAACTGCAATAGTATGGTATATCATCTCAAATCACTCCCCCTCAATCATTTCTCTTTCCAATGCAATGGGAATAATTTTATGCTTTTATGAAGGAAGATGGATATGTAATGGCATATATATAGGTATACGAGTATATACTATTTGAATGATTGCAATTTAAATATGCGGATCTTTGATATACTCGATATAATTCAATATGCATTTTATATACCTTTATATATTGTGGAGACAAATCTCCGCTCCCTTTGAGCTGCTCAAAAGGCTTTAGATATTTAGATATTTGTAAAATCCTAAAATCTAAAATCTAAAATCTGAATGCATACAGCTAGTATTCATACATACTACATATATTGTATATTTATTATTATTTGCAAAGGTATTTTTGGAAGAAATCAATATTTGCTTTCAAAATGTAAAAGAGATCCCATTTTTTTTTTGTTTAAAGAAAGATGTAATGAAAGATGTAGGTCGCATTCCTGAAATGTGACTTGTTTTTTATTTGGGATTTTAATATTTATTTTGGCTTTCTTTTACATACTTTACGTACTATTACTAATATTGTAGTATCTATTAAAAAAATAGATTTTTAATACATACCAATAATCCGTATAACACATGACATATCACGTATTGCACATCATATGATCATATTAGATACTACTACAATACTAGTACTACGTATCATATTTGCTATCATATTTTAATACAACTATGAATACTTTTACGTGAATATATTAGGGATTATTGGATAATTCTTAAAAATAGATTGCCTGAGCTCAATATTCGTGTAACACTGTTTGCATTGCGAGTAGAACGGAATAAATTGGCTGCCTACTGACCTCTGTCAACTTGACCCCGTGGGCCAATTGTTAGCGGCTTCGCCGATGAGGAACTTTGAGGGGGGTCTTTTGAGGTTGAGGAAGGAAAACACCCAAACTTAACTCTAACCTTAACCTTTTCTTAACCCTACATATGTATACTAGCTGTGTTAATAATAATTTCGGGAGCTGGGTATCGAATGCAATCACCTACCGCCCCCAATATCAATTTATTCTGGGCATTGACCATCTTAATTGAGTGACAAGCCGGGGCTTCCTCTCATTGTTTCACCAAATTTCAGCCCACCCGCTAAGCCCACCACATACATATCATACATATATATTATATCTATCTATCAAATTTGCAATCTACCCTTTTGAATTACACATTATCTTCATTTTAATATACATACTCGATATACAAAAACTACCTATGTATATATACTTATAAGCACTTTGTATTTACATTATTCAAACCCTCGAGGTTTGCAAACTTTTCAATCCCACACACTGTAATACATATCTAGGGTTTGGGACTTTATGCATTATATGCATATGCATATTAGTCCAAATCACCTTCAAACTTTGTAAAAACATGAGATATGACATTCTCATCAAAATTAGACAAATTTTTATATGCATATATGCCCATATTTTGAGATTATACGAATATTCGCATATTATACGAGTATTTTGGCATTTTAGGCCAAAAAAGCAGAATTTTAGCCAATTTTCGAAGGAATTTCGTTAAATACGAAAAAAATAGTCAAAAATTTACTAATATTTTTTCAAATTTCACAAAACTTTAATATTTTTTGCAAAAAAAATGCAAAATTGTTGATTTTTTTGAATAAATTTTGTGAAAAATTTCCTAATTTCTCAAATTTATTTGCAAATTTTTTCATTTATATGCATATTTCGGCATTTTTATACGTATGTTATATGCATATTTTGCCGTTTTTATACGCATATTTATGCGCATAAAATGGGATTTCATATGCATAAAGTCCCGAACCCTAGTAATATCCTACTAGATATACTTATTAGTATGTAGGTACATATATTGCACGAATATACTTTGTATTAACTAATTTAGCTACATACCAAATTATCAATTATCAATACATATAGGTAAAGCTGCGAAATTATCCAAAATCGAAAAAAGATATGCATTAAATATGGAATATTTTTTTGGACAATGGTCAGATTCTGGATATTTTTTCAATTGGGATATATATATCAGTATACTATATCGTGTATGAGCAAGCATTTTTTGATAAATTGAGGGAAATGATACAATACTAGACATGATATTTGTAGTAGGACTAGGTATGCCATTTAATTTGATTCGAAATTCAAAAATACTTTCGCCGCATATGTACATACATACTATACATATATAATAATAAATTTCCAAATTCCCTTTCAATTTCCCTTGTAATTTGAGCCCTGCTGGTCTGGTTCTTTTGTAAATCTACAATTCCTTTCCCTCTGACTCTCGGCAGCTTTAAAACTTTCAAAGGCCATGTATCCTCAAACGAAACTATGTGAAAAATGCCACGAGTCTCCTCATTTTATATCCTTAATTAAATAACAAGTGATTTCCTGCACATGGTGTGTGGCTTACAGAAGTAATTTGCATCTCCGGATGTTTGCATTTGTTGAATAGATGGTTCCCTGGAGGGTTTTCCAACTAAAAAACAGTTGGATATGAGGCCTCCCACTCATCCTTCTTCAATTGATCCATTTTAATGAATGTTTTTTGCGGTGTAGTTCACATTAAGCGACTCATTGAGACGGCTCTTGAGGTCAAAATCCTCAAATTCAACCGAAAAGAACACATTTTTCACGATATATACTCGTAAAATTTTAAATATTCCTCCTTAATAATTTTTAAAATGCCTTATAGACCTACATTGACTCGTTTATATACATTTAATGTGGGATTTCAAGGAATCTATTCACATCCATTCATTTTCAACTGAATTATCTATTAAGAAATACATCCAAAAGCTTTCTAAAACATTAATTCTTGAAGGTAGGATTGGGATTTAAGCGGATATAACCTTTAAAAGGGAGCAAATTGATCGGGAAATCCTCTCATGAATTATTTATTATACTCGCGGCCGAGTTATCCGTAGTAGTAGTACAAAATGCTTGAATACCATCTTTTATTTATTATTTGTTTAGCTCCAATTCGCAACTCCCCCACTCAAATAATTCTGTATATACCTAATATGTATGTATACAGATAAGCCGTGCATTTAGAATTTTAGATCAGCACTAGAGGAAAAGATGCTAATTTCCGTATCCTATATAAACGTTATAAAGATGCCATTTGAAATAACAATGTTTTTAGGTTAGTCAACTCTTTATTAGAGTGTCTGACAAGGCTGAAGGCACTTAAAATTTTGAAATGCGCAATCCTATTTACCCTAGTCTATGAAGTGACGACTTAAAGTCTATTATTTTAAATCGGATAATTGACGGGAACGTGGAAATCGGGGCGGATATATTTTACATCGTTATCCACAAGTTATGACGTGCCCTTATAACATGATTTGTACCATGTTTAACTACATGTTTGTAGCCACACTTTTAAAGAGGATTTATTTTATCTTGTGGAGTCTGGATATAATAAGATTCTGTGGCTAAAAAAGACCAGAATTTTTGGATTATAATATTACAATTTATTCTTATAATCGAATAATGTGAGATACTGATATTTAAGATTACAGTACCTATTGCAATATCTGTTTCAATATATATGGTAAATTGCAAAAAAAACAAATTAGCAAAAGGTGAAATCTGTAAAAAAAAATAATATTTCCCTTAGCTAAAACAATATGGAAATCACACCATAAATCCCACTTTTTAAAAGATTTCCAACATGGCATGGTCTTTGAGTCAGACTGAGCTACGAGTCCATAAATAATTTTAACAATGTAATGCTGACTCAAGTTGGAATTCAATAAGTGCCAATTTATTTAAATTTCCTCATATGAGATGTCATAGGATAAATATTTGCGAGCCGGCTCTTCTAGGACAATAAAAAAAGACTTTCTCCGAGGGGGTCAAATTCTCAAATTCGACTCGAGTTCTACCCATATACCTACTCTTCCTTACACACTTTGGTATATGCATATTGTAGAGGATCACAATGCCACACAATTCAAAGAAATGAATTTATTTGATTGCGTGACGAGTACGATCTCCCTCAATGTTCTCGCATTATGTTCGGTGCAAATTTGTGTTGTTCCGGTCACTTATTGTCGCATAATTTGCATGTCACAGGCTCAGCCACAAATGTGTGTCATTCAATCTTTTTTTTGAGAGAGTGTGTAGGAGGATTTAATATCTTAATATTTGGCACTTGGACACTACCTGAATATAAGAATATAAGACGATGGCCCGGCCTCCTCTACAGGCTATGTTTGGGTGTTGAAACTGATGGAAAAGTGGGAAAAAAGAGTGAAAACGCTAATAATTACTCCACTACACTCGCCTCCCTCGCCCATCTCGGCTCATTAGCCCAAAATTCATTTAGTTTGTCCATCTATTCAGAAACTTTGCCTCAAAATCCATCTAAATATACGCTCAAGTGTATATGAATGAGGCTGATGGGATATGAGCGAAAGAAAAAGCACTTTCTGATTAAATTTGGAGTACAAGTACTAATCTTAAGTGCAAAAAAACTCTGTTTTTATCTGGACACTTTTTGTCTGAGCCTCCTCCACCTCTTAAAGTGTTAATGCCACCACTACATGCACTAATATTGCAGTCTACGGCCCTAAGAATATGTACCTGCCTTCGCTAATTAAAGGTATATATATTTACTACCGTCGAACTGTTTTTGGTTTGGCTCGTGGAGGTTTATGAGGTTTGTACCATTGACTCAAATATACAATTCTAGGATAAGGACGCATTAATATGTTGAGTGCATTTAAGGATGAGACGAGGAAGTGAGGAACAAATATAAAACATGAATAATGTTGTCTTTGCAATAATAATAAGTGCAGATCCTAGCCAGGACACTTTATGGATGAGCGCACATTCCGCATTTGAAAACATATTGAGAGATTTGTCTTTTTTTTCTTTCATTCCATCCTCCGACTAATCCTTAATCTACCCATACAACGTTGACGCCATCAAATGACTTTTAAGAAATTCCGTTTGGAAAAAAGAGAAATTCATAAAGCTCAAGATCTGATCTGAATCAAGGGAAAAGTTTTCGTTCAAACATGTACCAAAATACGATAGAATTACTACTCATGAGGATCAGTATTTTTACAGCTTAGATCTGATTAAAAATTGAGTTCTTATAAATCTTTTAAAAGGATTATCTATTTACTCCTTTCACATTACACATAATTTGGCGCAAGGGGAGCGTGAAATCACGCTCTCAGCATCCTCTCCAACCTCTGACCCCCTCGCGGATTCGTCACCGTATGATAGAAAATGCAGATATTTCCCTCAAGAGGAAATGACACTCTCGCATAACGCATTTGCCGATATGTGAAAGCAGAGATTCCTCAAGAGTTTGACAAAGACACGGCCAGGATCTAAAGGACCATAGTTCGTGACGATGGACTCTTATCACCTTTGAGGGCTTCCTTTTCAACGGGGGACTCTCTCTCGAGCGGAGTATATACGGAATGCAAAACCACCACCATTGAAGAACGAGGATCTGAGATTTTTTTAAAACCATGTTTGCTTAGAATAGGTTTATTAACGCATATTTCTACCTCTCATAGGACAATAATACATGAGAGTAAATAGAGGGGTGGTCATCAGCTCCTCGCAAATTACTGACCTACTCTGAGTGTCGTCGTCGAGGGTTGGAGGAGTTAAAAATATCCAACTGCAGAATATTTATATCCGTATTTCAGTGAGTAGAGTACTCGGGCCAATTACTTATGTACCAGTGACGGTGGAGAATTAGTTCTTTCAATGTCAAATGGGAATGAGAAGACTCGAGACTCGTCCTCGGTCCTACATTCCATTTTTATGTACCTCCTCATGCACACACCACCAGCCCAATATAATAAAGATTTAATATATTAAATAAAAAAAGTCGGAAAGTCGAGGGAATCTTCACAGCCCCCAATCTTCCGGACCGTTCCACCTCGACAATAACAAATTTGAGGATTAAAATCCACGAAAAATGAGTTACTTTTTTCATATTTCCTTCCTACTAGATTTATACGAGATCCAGTTCAGTATTTCCTTTTTTCGTCTAGGTCTGTAATATTACAAACGTTCTAATACCAATATACATAGATAGGTATGAAAGATTGAGACGGATTCATATGCTAATTAAATAATTTGAGAATGACACAATGTGTAAATTGTATTTGAGGATTTTATGCATATGGCAAGTCTGCAAGGAACTTGCTATCAGTTCCAAAACACTTCGAAAGAAGCTCAAATTCTTCATATTTATACATTTTACGGATATCAAGCCCCAGAATACAATATTTTTCATATAGTGAAGAATTTAAAAAATTTTAAAAAGGAAAAGTTACTCGCAATTTGTAATATTGAAGTGCTTCTTTTTCCACTGTGGATGGAATACAAATTTTTGTACAAAAAAGTGGACTGTATGGTACATTTATGAATTTATGAATAATGCAAGTGGAGGAATTACTGTAACGATAATTGTTATTATACTATGTAGTACTACAAATGCTTTAAGGATAAGATACGTACATCTCCTGCATAAATTGCAGTTTAGGTACTATTGTATGTACTATAACCTCTATAGTGTATGACTATGCATAAGCATATCTAATGTTAGAAAAGTCGCTATTTTAAGTAGTAATTTGAGGGGAGAAATTTTGAAAAATATCCGTATAGAGCCCCATTAAGTTGAGAGGGTCAACCTAACTTGAAATGCGGGGGTAAAAGTATGGAAATTCAACTTAAATGCATCCATCCTACCAAGTACAATATTATATGAAGAGTTTAAAATCTCTTTCAGTACAAGCAGTAAAAGTATGAAATGTCGGCTAATTCAAAATCAGTCTCAACTCGTACTTAAACTTCCTAATCCTGAGTTTCACTCTAGCTTCTTTTACAGAATATTACAAGAAGATTGAACTCATTCCCCATTCATCTCTGAGCTGAGGTCTGTAAATCTGGCCAAGAAGCATGCTCATCGGATACTTGAGCCTTAATAAACTTGCATCTCTAGTACCTACCTACTACTCGAGAAGATTATATATATGTCCCATATAAAGATATTTCCGCAGTAGGTATATACAGATGAGGATCTATAATTATTGTATATGCATTTTTTTAAAAAATCCTCGGAAGATGCAGGTGACTAGGATAAAATTGGCAATAAACCTGATTATGGATCCCCCCATAAAGAATTCTTAGATATGTGTGTAAGTGGTCCAAATTAAAAAAAGCTCTTTTTTCCTACTCAAACTTTTAAAAGATTTCAAACTTAAAATATCTGTGCAACGGTTTTAAGCCTGAATTTTGTTGGACCAAGTTCTATGAACCTTTTAACAAATATCCTAAATTTGAGCCGAATTACACGACCAAACTTTTCACAGATATTTAACATTTTCACACCCTCGTGTCCTCGCTCATCAAATCAAATAAAACCTTAAGGAAATGATCATTATCCTATTGGGGATTTCTCTTAGCGTTAATAGGGCCTAGCTTGGCCCCATCCCTCTAGGTTGAATAGAGAGATTAAGATGGCTTAATACGGCGAGAGAGAGCCTTTCTAATTATAATTTATTGGGAGGCGAGAGTAAGCAGGCGAGCGAGCTGGTGGAGGCCTCCATATGACAGAGATTTGTCACTAGAGAGTCGAGTGTAGACATATTAAATCTTAATATTATAATCTTCTCAAAGGAGGAGTCGAAGATCCTCTCATTAGCATCGACTTGTGATTTCACCCCCATCTCATTATCAGCTTCACTTGACCCGATTAATTAGCGGCCGAGCGGCTATTAAAATCCATCCTTTGGGAATATAGGTATAGGCATACTTATTAGCTCGTGTTTGGAGCAAAAAAAATTAGTAAATGAAGATGACTTTTCATTTACGTCTGTACACTTTTCCCCAAACGCGATATCTGAGCCTCTGAATAGTAATTTAAAAGGTTCAAATTAAGAAATAATTAAAAATATTCAGCAATTAATGTCACAGAGGTCGACGACAATTTTTTTGAGATTCTTATTGTAATTTTTTCGATATTCGATATTGTAATTATTGGCCGGGTCTAATTAAATGTCATTAAAAGAACGAGCTTTCCATCACTAGATTTCTTCAAAACATTGACATACTGCCAACTACTCGAGTCATACTAGGTGCTACTAAAAAGTACAATATCTGTACTACACTCTATAATATTTTGTACAAAGAAATGGCAAATTTGCAGATTACAAGTCATTTCATTGATGGAAGTCGAGGTGGGGGGAAACAATGCATATTTTTGGGATAAAAAAAAATCCCACCACACTGCCCCGAACTCCCAACACAAAGGGGAGGATAATTAAATTATTATAAGGGGTCTTTGTTTAATCCCTATAAATGTATACGATATAAAATCTAATCCTCGACTTAATTACGAAGAATTTCTCTCTCTCTCTCTCTCAGATTTGAATCTCATATTTTACTACCTCTCGAGTCTCGAGTCTAGATGTGAATTGGGCTGAGAATCCCCTTTTTTTCCGAACCCCCACCCCCCAATTATTATTAACAAGACAATGGGGGGAGAGTAGTCGTAAAGCAAAGTATCGATAGCCCTATTAATCATATATGTACTTAAAGGCGGGAGCTTAATTGCTCACTATCTATGCCTATTTTTATACCCCTTTGTTCTCGACTCTCAAGAGATCGAACGAAATCAGAAGCCGATGCATTTTTTTAGCTTCAGATGATCCAAAAATAATATATTTTGTAAAAAAAGCTTTCACCTAGCCCCAGAAGAAGGATGAGAAAGAACAGAGCTCAACAAAGGGTAGGTTGTGAAAAGGCTAACCTGCCAATCTTTGGATTTAAAGATGCTTCATGGCCTCATGGGTATTGTACCTCGAGTAGGTAGGATTGCAAATGTACAATTTGCTAGAAAACAGGTTTTCTACCATAATATGATATTTGCCAATGATATAATATAGCTGTTTTGAGCTTAAAATTTGCAACAAGTGTGTTCCTATACGTGAGGGACGTTTGAGGAGGCCGTTGAGAGCCGGTTTAAACTGTAAATGTGATGTAAATGTTTCAGTTTTGCGTGAGAGTGAAAGTTACTCGCAATTCTAGTACGTGTTGGGAAAAAGTACAGAGTTTTTTATTCAAATTCTAATGGAGAAATGCAGTAATTCCTTATACATATTAATTAATCATTGTCTAATTACTTGAAGCTATTACCAAATATATGTATATCCTACCTAGTAGTATATTATATTGTATTATTTGAGCTTGGACATAAATACAATTTATTATATTTGAGCTAAAGTTTTGGACATTTGTAATTTGCTCATTGGAAAAAAGGTGCAAATTGGATATTTTTGAATTTCAGCCCATGCCCATTATACTTGTTAATTCAAACTTAATCTTATATGGCCATTGACTCAATATGGGATATAGAGATATTATAATTAGAACCCAAATTTCTAATCTGCGGATCGACAATATAAACATGTTAGCTCCGACAATCCTCTCAACTACTACTACTGTACACTACTATCTCGTTATTTAATCTAATCAAGGGTTTCTTGTAGGTGATTGATGCTCCTGAAAAAAACCTCAAGATAAGCCATGATGAAGAATTCAATGGTAAACCATCATGAGGGTAAAGGAGGTCTAATTGTCATCCTATTTGAGGAAGGTGGGTGCGAAATGCCGAGGTATCAATGAAGTGTAATAAGAATGGAATGTCAACCTCCTTTCAGCTCTCAGATTAAAATATGATAATTTCCCAAAGACCTTCTGCACTCGACTCCTTTGAGTCTTTTATTAGCCTAGCTAACCAATATTTACATACAATACATATACCTATATTTATAATACTATTCCTACTAGTATAAATACAATATATTTGAATGATGAATCAATTAAATGGAGTAAATTACCAGGAAAGTTAGCCTTAAGTCATTAACTTTTTTTGTGCGGATAAAAAAACATATTTACCGTATTAAGGATATATGAATATGAATAAGAATATGTTCGGAATCTGTCAATGTTTACAAATAAATGAAAAGATATATTGTTTTTGTATATATCCTAAAAATAAATGCCTTTCTAATGTAGGTACCTATATCAGATCCGGAGTCGACGTCGACTCTATGATTTACTCTATGATATATTTGATGGGCATTCCGAGAATTACTTTCAATCTTAAAAAAGTGGGATGTAAAAAGGAGACAGGATGAAAAGTCAAAATAAGGACAAAAGGCAGGATGAGGAATTAAGGGGAGTGAAAATATATAGATGTAAAAAAAAGAGTTACCATTTTATTGCTCTTTGAAGAATGGGGGATGTCCTGGAACACGCCTGTAGATTCACAAGAATCTACAACTTCACTTTTATTTTTTTGCTTTTTTAGAGCTTTCAAAATCCAAAGGATCAGCCGAGCCGTGTCTCTCGAAAAGGATGGCTAAGATTAAAGTTTTTAAAAAAAGAGTTTTCAAACTGGGGATGAAAATGAATCTTCAAAAGATTTTGTGGATCTGTTGGAACTCTCAAGAGTAGTGTCTTGAGTTACTACTAATACAAAGGGGTAGTAGTAGTACAAGTGTGATGACTCTTTCCCCTTTTTCTCAAAGGTCTTCAGGGTGTAAGGTAAGGCGTTACGGAACAAGGCGGGCCTTGTCACTCTTTTTTCTTTTAGCTCGGTGGGATTTGACCCTTCCAAGTATCCGGCCGATTCTTGCCGGCTTTGTTATAAGACTGGGTTCTCGAATATAAGGCGGGGGAGGGGTGCCAGAAATGATTTACTATTCTCACACGCCGCGAAAAAGAGTTTTCACTGCACACGAGCCCTTAAAGGCACTTAAATTCCACTTTTTTAATATTCAAATCCCGTTTTTCACCGTCTAATAATCTTGTCCTCCTCCACGCCGGGGAATATTCATGTCTCTACCTTGGCGGAGTCGCAATGTCAATGCCAATCTCACCCCTTTCTCCCTGACATTATATACTCCTGACCCAATTCTATTTGCTTTGGTGCAGGGGATTGAATGAAGGTAGTGGAGGTGGCTGCAACGCTTTAAAGGAGGATGAGGAAAGATGCTGCTTAATACTAGCTCTACCTCAGACTCGATCCCAGCAGTGAAAGACTTTTACAACACTTCCCTTGCTCATTTTAAACTCGAGATGCTTTGCACCCACCTTGTAAAACATTGTACCTAGGGTCCTAGGGAATTCTGAGCTTCAAATGAAGCCCCAAAACAAGCTCTAACTAGTCCCCCCAAGTCCATTGTATTTTAGAGATAATAGTGGGCTTTCCTCTCTCCATACCCAGATCCGATAAAAAACTACGGCATCCAAATACATATTCAAATGCACTCAAACACCGAGAGTTGCATGTCCGCCCAAAAAAAACAGCTCACGAAACGAAGTCAAAATTGTTTGGGTTTCTCAAATTCTCTGGCTATACTATACTTTTAAAAGTACGTATATGCAGATCTTAAACACCTAAAGATCCAGTATCGAGTCTCATCGGCTTACCTACTCATTGGCCTATAGCTTACAATGCATTGAAACAACCATCCTCGCGGGTTCCAATTGTTGTAATTTGCCCCCTAAAAAACTCCAAAACCTTTTAAGTTGCTCCAAGTCTGAATGAATTTAGGAAGCTTGAAACTGAGAACTCTGCGAGGATTTTCCCAGGCTGAATTGAAGGGAAATCCAGGAATCAGGATGATAATTTGAACATCTTTTTTTAGGATATTTGATTCTTAGATTTCTTAAAAAATAAAAGAGCTACCTACAGCAAGTTAAATAATATTTAATAAGGGTAAAAAAGGGCAGGAAGTAAACCCCCAAGTCAAATAAGCAAAGACAAATGGTTTTTCTCGATCCGAAACTAATTGAAGATGATTTCCTTTGTAATTTCTCAAGACATGCTGCTACTTTGTTAAACTTGATCCTTAATATCCGAGACTCTGAGTACTACTAGCTTACAAGTAAATTAATCCAGACCCTATTATACCTATATTCAGAGGATCCGAGTTCAGAGGGTGGCGGAGGACAGGATAAATTAGAGCGTGAATTGCAGGAAATTCATTTTATTAGTGTAACAAGTTGTAATTTCAAGGTGCTAATTAGATCTGCTTTATTTTACAGAATTATAGGGCTCGAATTATATTAAATAAGAGCTTGTATTTTGACAATTGGATTAATTCGTAATTTGATCTCATTGATCATATTACTTTATTTCATTGAGAACTAGAAATGGAATTAATTAACATATATGACCCTAATTAAGGGCACCCCTCCATCTCTCTGCAAACTAAAAGTTCCGAGCCGGCTTTCTTGAAGCTACAGAGAAAGAGTTTGGGTAATAAAGAATAAAAGTTGGTCAAGGACAGCATATTTATCTGAATGCTTAAATATAGACCCTATTTTTTGTGGGCCCTTTAAGACGTACGCGCAACGGGCCCTTCCCCCCTCGAGGATCTTATTCTGAAAATTCGGCTATTCCTGTCCCCTTCCATTTGGAAGACCTCTATTAAATATGAATAAGCCTTCGGGGTGATTTTGGCCCTTTTTTGAGACTCTCTCGAGACTCTCGATACTCCCGAGTCTTAACGCACACTTTTCTTTCTTCAAAGGCCCTTTAAGACCCTTGAAATTACTTGATACATGTGTGCCCTTAATGGCATTAAAGTGTATAAAACTTGGATTTTGATGTTGGCAAGAATGAACAACTTGTTCCCCCCTGACATCCGGCTGACACTTGAAGGGGGCTCCTATTGTCCATCGTACACCTTCCATTCAGATCCACCTCGATCTTTAAGCTTTTCGAAAGAAAGTGAATATAATACACCTACTTGCATCTACTAGCATAGTACATATTGTCAATCATGATGGATTTGATGGAGTGGGATGGATTAGACTTTGATGCCATTTATAGCTGACTCGGGTTTGAATTGTTTTCTTGGACAGTATGCCATTGCCATTGAATACCTATGTCAATGGGGAGATCTATACTAGGAGACTTAATGTACGCATTTACACCGCGGAGCTTATTCAGAAAAGTATCGATCTCCATTCACACCTCATCAGAACCCATTTAACTTGTCATATTATCATTGAAGCCCTAGCCTCATATCCTTCGAAATTAACCCACAGGGTGGGATGACTTGGATGTTCACAATTTGACACATGTCCGTACGCGATAGAGTCCTATTTAAATTAACTCGTCTTAAAGCACTCGAGAGGATATTAAGGAGATTCGAGAGAGAGAGAGAGTGAGGAGGGCTCGGAGGGTAATTTTTTCTATCTTTCAACCAGAGTTTTAATCGAAATATTTAAATAAAAATTGTTCAAATGCAAAAATTTCAAGATATTAAATTTTTACGAGTACCTAGTATAAATTAAGTTAATAATTTCATGAAATCCTTTCAAAATATTCAATTGGAAGACATCCGTATATCATAATGGAATTGCAAGGTACGATATCATGAGTACCGATTATAGAACTATACAATTAATATATTTAAAAGCTTATGACAAATTAATTTTGAATTATTCTCAAATTGGACAATATCAATTTAAATATTTAAGCTGATTTCTTTAAGAGTAAAAGTGCAGAATGGTCATAATATAATTTTTATGAAGCACAATCTTGAATCAATTTTCCTCGGATGGATCTAGTAATATTCCAATCATTTCCCTTTCTCTTACATGGGTAGCTATATCTGTAGTCCTTACAAATTAATGCTTAGGTATTCGTAAATGTACTGAGGATGAGCTAGTACTACTACAGATATTTAGCAGGGGCAGTCTGGTAATAAGGATTAATTTAAAAAAAGGTCATAAATCTGAGGGGGAAACACCAGTGATTAAAGTGTGTGTGGAAATTGGAGATCCGAGCTGAGCAGGTGAATGCATTTTATTTTTATAGCTCTCATCCTAGGGCAGATTTACATGCCAGCAATGCCACAATGCATTGATGTGCTGGGTGGGTCATTTCCAAATTAAATTGGGGGATGGAATCAAACTTGGTATGCAAAATATTCACATTTCCAAGTTCCTTTAATATCTTTTTCCTCAAGATACGGATATACGTATGTAAGAGATATTTAATAAACGAGAGATCGTAAAAAAGTTGGGATGAATTACAACCGAAATAAGTGTGTCAAAATCCCCTAATTAATTGGCCATAAAATTAAGTTAACTTTCCTCGTGCCGGGATTTAAATCCGGGCCCCTTCGGATACGAGTAATCCTCCCATGTTTCCATCAAATCAAATGAATTATGCATCTTCATCACGTCCAGCGTATAATATAAAATACAATAGTACAGGATCGTATAGTATTAGTATTCGGATGATGATCGTACACAATTTTGTGACTTGTAATTATAGCTGTAGAGTAAAAAGCGATTATCATCTTATCAGAGAGGAGTTGGCTTATGAAATGAGCCAAGCCCTTCCATCCACAAACCCGGGGAAATTGATTGTTTATTATGCACTTTTCAAATAGATTTAAGATTAAGAATTAGGATTAGTTGGGCAGGCAGGGGCAGACAGGGGTGGGGTTGGCCGTTCTCTTGAGAGACTGAATCCGAATTAAAAAAGGCACGCCAAAAAATTAGTCCCTTCAATCCCATCATCCTCTTTTGTATGCAACACCCGAAAGATGAATGAATGAATAATTACAAATTACAAGGCCTCCTCCGAAAAGGTTCCAGAGGTCAACCTCTTCAAAAGGGAAATTGTAGAGAGGTTCAAATACTTAAATACGAGGACAAAAGGCCAACATCTGACATAGTACAATATATTAGCTTATAATAAAATTTATTCCATTTTAGGAATAATATTAATACCAATTTATACCTCCTCCAAATATAACACCGATCTTACAAATCGTAAAATGCAATTTTCCCCCATAATTGCGACACTTTCATCGCAATAATACATATCTAAATTCGTATTTCAAAAGAGATAGATATTTCACGGGTCCAATCCAGGTGAAATGTGATCTGATGAAGTGTGAACAAATTTGCATTGATGAGGAGGAACAATTTGAAAGCATTAAAAATATTATACGACGCCATTAACGCTATTTTAAATGTGTCCCACATTTATATCCTATTTAATTCCTATAAATATGCCAATTAAACGTTCTTCAACTGCACTAGGGCTATCTAAAAATAATAAAATTTTTGATATCTGTATTATAATTTATAAAGGAATTAAATCGCTTTCACATTTATCTCATTTAAAGATTGGATACGCAATACTCTCATATGATACTACATATGATACACAGTTGAGGAATTGATAGTTTGATATTTAAGTCTAATGTACCAATGCAAAATCAGAGTTCAGTAAGAAAGGGGACTTGTATTGCATGATATCTAAAAAGTTCAATTTTTTAAAACAGATTTTTAGCCCGGAAAAAACCAAAGTCAAACAAATTGACGAACGTGCGCTTAAAGCATTGATTAAAACTTCCAAGGGTCATAATCAGGTTCAAATACAAGTCCAAGGGACCCCTGAAACCTTTAATTAGAGGCATATTTATTTACTTATAACCTCGAGAGAAAGGGCCATGCTAATAATTTGTTTTTTTTTTCTTCAATATGTACGGATATTATCATAGTACTTGCAAGACTTGTTTTCCCAAGTCTCGAGTAATCTTGTAAATAAGGTAAATGGGCAATTAAGGGTTCCTCGTCCCCCCCGATCCTTTCCCTTTCTATATAGTACGAGCTTATTACTTATTAGTAGGATAATATTACATTCATGTACGATCGTGATTTATTATCGGGCGGCGAAGAATGTTTCCCCCAAAGATTATCCCATTCACAATCAGATTCACAGGACCCCAAGACCGAAAGTGAAACGAGCTCTTTGAGAAAAAAATACACTCCGTGTTATCCCAGCCTCCCATAATATAATACCAGGAACTCGATATATATTGTATCTGATCAGATCATCAGAGATTTAAAAATTTAAATTCCCAATTCCAAGAAAAAAAGACTCATGTCTTGGATAAACCAGATTGTACGACCTCAAGGTTTTTTTTCAATCCAATTGGAACTTGCCACAAATGCAAATCCTTTAAAAAATGATAAATCCTACTTCCGATCTCAGTCTAATTGTAAATCTCAACTTATCCTTTGACTTTTCATTTCATTCTTTACAAGGGACGTACGTAGAGTACTCGTATGTCCGTATGTATGCAAGTTTTATTAGATTTGGATGGAAGGATCATGTTTATGACCTCAAGGGCTGCCGCTTCTCAAGTACCCCTACACTGAAACCGGTTCTCTCACATTTTAAATCCGCCATAAATGGAGAAGATCACTTGATTTTTTAAATGCAGAGATCAAATATGATTTAAAAAGTGTAGTAGTAGTATCAGTACTAGAAAAGAGATTTTTCCAGGCCCCGGTTTTTCTACGAATCAAATTAAACCGAGTCTTTTGTGGGCGAGACGGTACATGAGTGACGAGCCTTTTGAGGGAATGATTGCTGCTTTTGTGGTTAAATTAAATAAGCTCATCTCTGGGCTTGATATAAAATATAATTTGATTCGAAGATTTTTCTTCTATACGAAGATATCGTATTTATAAATTTTATACACACAATAGTAGTAGCTTAATATAATATATAAGTAGTAGATCTTTAGAATTCCCAAAAAGTTATCCAGGCAAAGCTTCAACTTTTTCCAGGGCATGTCAAAACTGATTGGGAGTATTCCCCTCAGAAGATCCTAATCTTATTAAAAGCGAAGGAGTTGACTGCGAAGCGTACAAGCTCTTAGATTGATAATTATATTTGCGAGTAAAGAATATAAGATTCATGTTGGTTTCAAAATACTTAGTATGGTATATATTGGAAAGGTCTCACGTTAGGGGATTTATTTAGAAATGCAAATGCAATATTGAGGATTCAAAAAGTACAATGTTAGTAGTAGGTACTCTGTGCATTTTGTATATCAAAGTATTTTGGCTCATTGTGAATGGCTTGACCTTTTTAGGTCACTTAATTCAAGAGCTACTTACTTGATCGGAATATGGGTTAAAGTTTAATAGAAAAGTGTGCACAATATTATTATACATGCTACTATGTGGGTATCAGCCCCTTTATTAGAGGTAAGGGTGGACAATGTTTTGTTTAACTTTGCCGAACATCAAAAAGTAGGTTAAGTTTGCTAGTATTATAAGTTGGATATGTCTATAGTAGAATAGATAGGATTGTGTCAATAAAGAGAATTGACCTCAGCGAATGTATAAGTTGAAATGGTGGGACGAGGAAGAGTTAGGCTAATTTTATCAGGAGCTGCAGACGAGGGATGCTGACCTCACCCTCTTATTGTTAGAATGAATATAAGATAAAGCCAAATGAATAAAATATATATTCATATGTGGTATATGTAATACAACGATACACGGATGAATGCTAAAGGCAATAGGTTATTTTAAGCGTGCCATTTTAAAAGGATCTTAATATATCAGTACTATCTGTATATGGCCTATAGCCTATATCGGTGGTTGTGTAATTAAACGAGCATACAAATTAACTATTTACTTTTACAATTTCCTTTTTGGGGCATTAAAATATTATTGCATCCAGATGCACATAATGTAAAATAATTACATTGTACCTACTACTTCTATTGCGAATTAAATAAATGTGACAAATCAAACCGAACGTCGCGTAGTAGGTTCAGTGTATCCTCAGGGTTGATACTAAACAGTTTGTAAATATGTTGACTCTGTTAATTAATTTAATTATATTTTTGTTGGGGTATAAAATTTATCAGGGGACGAAGAGACGAAGGGATGAACCACCCGGTAATTATTTTTGACATGTACGGAAAGATCTACCTAAAAATGTTTGCATTATAGGTCCCTTCAAATGGGGATTTTTAGGAAATCTCCCTCAGATTGCCCTCGTCAATTGGAGTAGAGTATGGCTTGCCATTAATCATTATGCGGAGTCTTACGGTGATGTTATGGGCCTTTATTTCGGTCCTCGATATGTCGGTAAATGCCTTAATGGACATCTTTTTTTATAAACTTCAATTTCCCAATAATTAAACTGAATTTAAAAAAATAGTCGTGTTAAGTCACCCCAAAGCAGTCACTGAAACTATGAAATTGAACGAATGGAATGGACGCCCAAAGGATAATATGGCCAAAGTGAAGGGGAATGGCCGTGCATTGGGTTTTAAAAATTAAATTCAATTAAAAAAAATTGTAAATGTAATTTTTTAATATATTATTTATCTCAGGGGTCATTTGGACGGATGGAGATCTTTGGAGAGAGACTCGGAGGTTTAGTATCCGCCACCTCAGGGATTTTGGGTTTGGGCGTGCAGAGATGGAGGCGTCGATTGCTGAAGAAGTGAGGTCACTCGAGGCTCATATGGGTGACCTTATGGAGAAAAATGATGGGGTACTCGGATTTGAAAAGCTTTTTGGACCACCTGTGGTATCCACCCTTTGGAAGATGGTGGCAGGCTCGCATTGTGCTCAGAGTGACCCAAAGGTGAAAGAGTTGCAAGAAATTGTGACTACAGTCCTTAGAAAGAGAGCTATCGGTAATTGGCACTACTAATTGCCATTAACTTTATATGTATTCATCTTTAATTTAAGTATTTTTAATTCATAAAAATAGGTGCGGGTCTATTCTGGTCCTTTGAATTCCTCCGGCATTGGTTCCCCAAACAGAGTGGATTTGATGTCCAGCTCAAAGGGTTTAACCAACTGAAGGCTTATATGAGGGTTTTTAAAAATTTAATTGGGATTAGAATTATTTAATATGCATATATCTGGACAGGAGCTGGTGGAGGAACACAAAGAAATGAGGAAGAGCTGTGGTGGTGGACCTCGGGATTTCATTGACGTTTACCTTGATGAGATGGAGAAGAATCCGGGGAATGAGAATTTTTTTGGTGGATTTTATATTCATGTGCAAAAAAACATTTTTTTTAAATGTTAATTTATATAATTAGAAGAACAACTTATCGTAACCACTATGGACTTTTTTGTGGCTGGGAGTGAAACAACAGGTTTTTTTTTAAACCATTTAATTTTTCTGCAATCATCAAACAAAATATTTATGCAGTTTTAATCATAAAATGTACTATTATTTCTACTAAAATACCTACATTTTCTAGCCACAACTCTACAGTACTGTTTCCTATATCTCATCCTATACCCGGAAGTCCAGGATAAGATCCAGAAAGAAATAGATTTCCTCATTGGACCAAATAGGAGGATCTCCCTCGATGATAAGGATAAGTTAGTCACTCGAATTCTTATAGACAATTATATGAACTCGGACTGAAATCCCAAGACCTAAATTACTGATATTTTAAGAGACACACGTAGATCAAGTCGGTAATATATACTAGTACAATACAAAGAAAAAACAGACGATGGACGTGAAATTAAACATTAATTTTTTAGGTACTAATTTCTACAATGCATTTTAAAAATAAAATTTAAAATTATACGACTAATTAATGATTTCCAGGTTAGTCTACACAGAAGCCACAATCACAGAGATACATAGGATTGCGAGTGTTGCCCCAATTGTAAATAATTATATTGATTACTCAGATGATTAGTATTAAATTATATATTTTTATAAGAATACATGTCACTGAATTCCTATAATATAGGTAACTCCACATGCAACTACCGAGAATGTTATATATAGAGATTATACAATTCCAAAGGTATACAAATTTATAAATACCAAGTCTAGAATTAAATAATTTACTAAATTTGCAGAATAGCCTTGTGTTTATAAATACATGGGGGATTCATAGGAATAAGGAGAAATGGGGGGACCCAGAGAATTTCCGTCCAGAAAGGTTAATAAAATCTCAAGTTTAACTTTGAGCATAATAGTTATTATAAGTACCTACTTGTATATATTATAAGTGTAAATATTAAATTGAAGGTTCCTTGATGAGAACGGAAATTATGTTCCGAATGATGAATGGGTTCTTCCTTTTGGATATGGTACTTTCCCTACAATTGAATTAATTCAAAAAAAATTGCATTTTAATGATTTTTTATTTTTGCAGGAAAGAGGAAATGCCCTGGAGAGATTTTGGCAAGATCCTCCATCTTTTTAATCCTTACAAACTTGCTCCAAAAATTCACATTCCGCAAAGTCCCTGGAGCACCCACTCCTTCAACAACCCCAATCATCGGCCTTAATTTACTTCCTCAACCTTATTCCGCTCTCGTGTCAAAAAGGAATGCTCAATCAGCTTGTTAATTGATTGATTAATTAATTACCTTTATAATTGCAATAATTAAGCATTTTTAAAAAATTCTTCAAACATTTTAAAAAATTTAAAAAGTCTCGGATCGCCCTTTTTCCCCAAAAATGTTTATAATCTGTCCATTTTTCCACTCTAATTTAAACCCTTAGCTCGTCAAGTCTTAAAAAAAATTAATCCAGCTGACTTTTTTTTGTAAATTACCAAACTTTGTAATAAAGCTGAGGACTCGACTGATTAGATAATTAACAAGTAATTGAGATTACAAGCATCATTTTTATATCACAGTTTTGGGTCCGGTGAGATTCCAATTATTACAAAAAGTATTTTTAAAGAAGAGGTCCTGAAAATGCGCATAAAAATTTAAAAAAAGATTATTAATTCTCAAAATTAGCACATGTGATTAGATTTAATTTGTCACCAAATGTTGTGAAATCCATCTCTTGAGGTGCAATTAATTATATTCGCAATTTCCAGCACGTAATTAACAATTTACATTTCATAAGCACGTACAAAATAATTTCATTGTTGTGATCATCGAGTCGAGTGCCAAAAGATTGAGCAACAAGTTTAAATTATTTACAAAATGGTAAGCCTTTTTTGAAGTCAACTTTAATTAGCTAATTATTAATTATAATTTAATGCAAAAACCTTTATTACTTTTATGATATTTTTTTGCATTTTTATCTAAATTACAGGGTCATAAACCCAACTGATAATTGATTAAAATGTTGCTTTTTGACTCAATGTTTCAAATTATGATTTATTACGATAATTAATTAATTAATAGCCTTCAAGTATTCAACTGATAATTAAATATTAAACATGATTATACTCATTTTGGGGCTCCTGTATTTATTCAGCTTTTACGCCAATAGTTAAATAGATGTTGAACACGTCTCCCCGTGACAAATTAATGTGGATAAAATATATAATTATAAATTAAAAATTGAACAATAGTAGGCCATTAAAGTTTATTAAATTATAGTAATTTGAAGCGCATAATTTTGGTAAAGCATTAGGGGGTAGGAATCTAATAGGATTATACACAAATTAAACACATTAAATTCAATTGGAGGCTTTCCCTAATCTCCCCCTAATCAAATATATTGACTCGAATTTTGTGACAAATATTTAACAGACTTCCCTGTAGACTGTTTACTTAAACCTTAATCTGAAATCAATAATATTAAATAATTCCAAATAGTACCTACATTGTAATGAACTAATTAATCGATTTCAGTCTAATAATTACTCTATTTTTATTTATTCCAAATTCCAGATGTAATTTTATTAATTGCTCATATCATCACAACATCCTGCTGGTTGTAAACTTGTAATACTGAACTTGAACCTTCAGCTCAATCTTGGAACTCGTCAATTTATCAATCAAATCTTAATTTCACAATATATTTTTGGGTAAGCATTGCAATCTGTATAATAGCATTAAATTCTGATTTTATATACTAAATTCCAGACTTGACCTTGTCTTGCCGCATCTATTTTTTAAATTCTTCAATGTCCTCTACAAACTTTCTCGGATAAATCAAATATTATTGAATTATATAAGTCTACATAATCCCCTGAAGAATGGCTGGTATCATTAAAAACCAAATTCTAAAGCATCTATCCAGGTATATACTACTAATACTATTTAAAACGATCTCTAAAAAAATTAATATTCAAAATTCATTTTTTTATCTGCAAAGATTTGCAAAAAACCTTTCCTCAGACCGCATTCAATTGAGTACCTTTAAGGGGGAGGGTGAATTGACAGACTTGGAGTTAGACGAGGTAGGTTCTCACAGAGTTATTGGCACTCCCAACATGGATGAAATTAACTCATGCTTATTGTAATCGAGCTTCTGTGAGGATTCAATGGACAAAGCTTAGAAACACTCCCATCCTACTGGTATTGAAAATTATTCAGATTAACATTTTGTATACAATTATGCACACCATATATTGACCATATATCTTTAAATTTACGTAGAACTTGGACGAGGTTACCATTAAAGTGGAAGCTTGCGAAGAGCTCAGACAATCTGACAATAATCCTACTTCTAATGTTAACAATTATTCCCCGGGGAAATATGGATTCGTTAGTAAAGCTATCGGTAAGACCTTTTCAAATTGGAAATGGAAACTTTTTAATTTAATTTGGATGTCATTATTTTTCAGATGGGATAACTGCCTGTGTAAATTCCGTTGAAATTATATTCCAAAGCCAAGCATTCGAATCAAAAGTCCAGGTATTTTTTTATCCCAACCCATTACATTCAAAATGCATGATTTATCCAAATTCTAATTTCTACCCACAAAATTAGATATCCAGAATTCGAGTAGAATCAAAAACACCGGATTGGAAGCGTAAAGAATTACATTATACTCGACTTAAGGATCTGGACAAAGGAGAAGTGCTCATTTTCAAAGAGTTGGAATGGTAAGATTTGCGCAATTCCATTTGGATTTAAATCGGGGTTCTTAAAATCTATTTTATCTATGATTTAATCAGGCAAACTCTTCGATTGGAGGCAAGATCCACGAATGACAAGGATTTAGCTCCGTTAAGGCTTCTCACAAATCAAGCTAGGGCTCGGATTACCTTGAAAAAGAAACTTATAGGTGAGGATTTTTGAGTTTTCAATTAAATACTCAACATCTACTCTAATTAGGAACAGATTCACCATGAATTATACTTAATTTTTCAATTGTCAGATGGTCAAGTGGTTGGATGTCGTCTTCAGGTCCTCCTCGATGACCTCCTGTGGGTTTTTACAGACTCACAAATCCTTGCAGCTCATCATTTTGCATCTTCCCTCTCTGGTCTCATAAGAAAAGCGACTGAAATTACACAGCGTATAAAAGCAGCAAGAAAGCTTGAATCACTTCCCGAATATCAAGCTCAATTAACACAATCCTCTGCTCTAAGGAGGGATTCTCAATCTGCTGGGAGCAAAGTTTTTGATATTTTTGATGTGAAAGAGACTTCTTATCATCTTATATGCGAAAAAATTGATTTGCACTTTTGTGATGATCCTGGAGCGGGTACATATTTAATTCATTTAATTTTTAATTATGATTTATGATTCATAACTTCATTATTCTCGAAAAAAGGTCGATCCCAACATCCAGACCTCAAAGAAGGAGGTGCTCTACAGCTATCCCTCAGTCAAGCAAACTTTGATTTCTATCCGTATCATCTTGCGAGAGGATCTAGACGCTCTTGGCTTCGATATACCGACAACCCACTCTCAAGTTGGCTCGTACATGCACTTACATCATTCCGCCTACAACTTATCGAGTCCCTGGCAGACTCTATGCATTCACCACTATCACGGTCTGCTCCAAACTCTTCTGAACAGCCTCATAATCCAATTAAAACAGCAATTACGGATCAATTTGGGAAACTTATGAGTTCTTGCCTCATCATTAAAATACATTCACTTAATTTCTATAAAGTGACCACCTCTTCAAAGCGAGAAGTTACCTCCACCATTCCTTTCAAGCTATATTGATAAACCACCGGATACCCCTACAGTTCATGCAGAATTCTCTTGGTTCTATTATCCTGGTGAAATTAATTTTCCTCTACCATCTCCTAAAATATTCGCCCATCTACACCCGATTCAATTCCATTTGGATACTTGTACAATCCTTTGGCTTAATTCATTTGTGTCCAATCTTGGATGGGAAATGTCAAAGGCTGCTACTCCTGAGGAGGGGATAGAACGAGATTATGTGGATATAAGGCTGGAATTGATTATGCCAAAGCTAGTTTTTGAAAACAAATTAGAATACAAGGGGCAAAAGGTAATTTATATACTTTTAATTGCAGTTCTGAGATCATATTTAATTTATTTAAATTTTGTATTATGGTATGACCATTGTAGGATCGACCAAACTCTGCTCATTTCCAAGTAGCCCGCTTAGGAGTCTCCAATTACCGTTCTGCAGATACTGGAACATTACATCAGCTTACACAAACGCTGGAGACCCTTCAAAGGGGGGATTTAGTCTATGGGACAGGATTCCCCTCTGAAAAAGGTGACATTCCTCTCGTCCCTGAGAAATTTATACTTCACGCTGAAGGTACATTGAAATAACTAATATTAAACTTTAATAACACATTAATTATAAACTCAAATCAGGCCGGGATAAAATACGAGAGTCTAGTCAAATCAAATGCTCCAATCTTCAAGAACTTGCACCACACCTCACCAAACAACTTTTATGGACAGAGCCTAGGGATGTATGGTACATTAAAATGGAACCATTTTGGATTGATTTTCGTGTAGAACAGACCCCTCGGGCTCATTCCGGTCCCAAGACCAACTCAACTCCAGAATCCAGACCAAAATCAATTTTAAGACGAAGTACTCGGCCAAATCCATCTCCATCTGTCCTCTATCCATTTGTAGACTCACTTCCCGTATCAATTTGGCTACATATATCTGATAAAAAGAAAGTTAACCCAAGTCAAAATGGTTTGGATTCATCTCCAAACAAAAGAATTCATGCACTGCTTAATGGAGCTGGGAATTGTAATGTTCAGCTAACACATTATGAATTTTTATTTCTTTTGAGGATGCTTGAAGCACTTGGAGAGCTATCCCTATTCCTTACACTTGATTTGGAGCGGATTTTGGGCCCTACCGCACTCCAAGATCTAGTCACATTCCTTGGATTTCTTCCTTCAATTGACTTGAGCCTACTTTTCCCTCCACAAAGCTCTGATAAAGTTGAAGAAAGTCCTTCACTTGAGATGGATTCAATAATTCCAGAATCCTCGAGTGGGGAAGCTTATAATGAGAGTTCTATACCTGGTCCTGGTCAAGATAACGCAGGGTCAAGCAACTGGAGAGTTGAAGGGAAAGAACCAAATGATTTAAATCCATTTAAATCATCACCATTTCTTGAAAATAAAATGGATCGGATTAATTATTCACCAATTCCTCCACCAATTTCACTTCAATCAAGTCCACAACCACTTTCCGCTATATCCAGTAGCATGGAAGTACTTCGGTTAGGCCTTACTTCTGGTGTAAAGCAAGGTTTAAGCATTACTGCAGCATCCTTTTCAAAAGTTAGTAGTGGTGGAGGAGGCCTTGCTACACCAGACTCTGAAGTTTGGAGTAATTTCAGCTCGGATTCTGGATCTGAAAATAATTTCATTCATATTGAAAAGGATATTGGGGTGGTGAGTGGAGGAGGAGGAGGGGAGGATGGTCCAATTGAGCCTGTGGATGATTGCGAGGTGGCCACAGAAGTTTTGGAGGAGGGTTCCCCTTCCCCTCATCTATTTCAAAAGATGGGAAATCTTATATACAAAGAGGAAAGCGATAATACTGTAAGTTTTCAGACTTTTCTTTTTGAAAATTATATCGTATTAAACACCCTCAAGATTTACAATATTTTTTTTTAAAAATAATTAATAGATTGGAGTAATTACGGTACGTCTGGACGCAGTAGAATTCTCTCAAGAGGCTCGAGGACCAGAAACAACGATAAAATTCCAAGCAAAAGGTCTCTTCCTAAAGGAATGTACTGGGATTTCATGGAATGATTTCCAGGTGAGAAAAAAAGTTAAAAACCTATTTTTAGGATTTAGTTTTGTGTTTTTTCTTCCACTTTCAAATGTCTTTTCTAATTGTTGTCTCTTTCTCTTCTTCTTCTTTCCCTTTTAATTCTCAATATTCTTTCCCTAATTGTCTACAAAATGTGCTGACACAAATGCAGATTCAGAGACAGGCGACTAACACTAATTCAAAATCAAATGACATTACGGAGGTACCTATTACAACCTTACAATACTATCGTACAATTTAACAAACAGACTTTATCAATAGAGCATGTTTATTATGTAAAAGCTTTTGAATTCTTTAATTGTTTTTTAAAAAATACTTGTAGTAAATTACTATAAAATAATACATATTCGCACAACTCTTTTAAACTTAACCAAAAAATTGTATCAAATCTATAACTCTTGAAAATGTAAAGCATGGGCATACTTGTATTAGATGCTAGTATACCAAACGCTTGATTTTAATATTCTATATTCATTTAACTAATATCATTCTGTATTAATTTCCAGACCAAATTCGGTACGCGTAATAAAGATTGGGGGGAACATTCCTCATCTTCAGATCCTTCAATGCTTGGTTCTCCAACCCAAAGGAGAGCAATCAAGGCTCGTCTGTCTCAATCACTTGACCTGGAAGGATTTAAAAGGGCTGCACACAATCTTATTCGCCATTCTTCTTCACCTCGTATCAATTTAACTGATCGCCCTGATGGAACTACCCCCATTCGAAACTTAATTACGAACTGTACAAAAGTATTCCTTGAAGCTAGTGTTGACCTTGAGAATTCTGAAGAATTTATCATTCATATGAGCTCCCTCATGTCACTTGCGGATATTTTTGAAGATGAATTCCCCCCATCACCATTCCCTCTTAAGCTTGATGTTACTGGTGCTAGGATCCAGCTGATTGAGGATCGACCATCAGCTAATATTACATCTCCTGGACCAATCCCTATTAAAGTATCAATTCCTAATACACTTCCAATCAGTAGGGATGGAGAGGGCATGTTTTTGATTGGAGTGGAGGTACAAAAGAAATTCAATGAAGGGGAAGAGTTGAGTGGGTTGAGAGCAGAGCTGGATAAAGTATGCAGGCAGCTGGAGACAACTCAGAGGAGGAATACTGAGCTCGAGAATGAGGTGGAAACTGTCCAAGACCTCAAAATAATGGTGCATCAGCTACAGGAGAGGGTGGTTAAGCTTCAGGAAGAGAAATTCTCGCTTCTTGACTACGTGAGGTCAGTCCAGGGCCAAAATCATCGGAAATGATGGTGTTTTTGCCTGTAAAGGGTCCCTGCATTTACATTAGATGCATTTTTTTCATTAAAAAAATACTGTACACTGCATAGTCATAGTCAAAGTTGAAGTGCAACTTTGTAATAAATTATAGTAGGTATTTGCATTCTATTTCAGACTGATTTTTTTAAAAAAAAGAAACTGGTTACAGTTCAGCTATGCTCAGATTATTCATTTTCCAAATAGGAAGATTATAAAACTCTAGTATTTAGATATCTACGATATATCAGTATCTGTATTACATTTCAAGGAATTTAATATACACTATTACGAGTATATCGTACGGATATACTCGTAATCTGTAGTAATAGTAGTAGTAAGTAGAAAGGTAATGTTATTGATTAATACTAATTACTAAATTAGTAATTAGTGATTACGGATATTATAATAATCATTTGTTATTGCAATGCATTGTAATGCCTAGATTTAGAATATAGAAAGAAAGTATTGAGAAATATTCGAGATTTAAGCACGAGGCTTTTTTCTAAAAATAGGATTCTTAATCAATCTGTACCTGTAGGTATCTAATTACAATATCTAGTGTCCATGAATCATAGTCTAATAGGAGCCATATATGGATTAATGAATAATAATTATTCGGATTATTATTTGTTTCAATCGCAAATCCTTAGGTCCTATTCCTAATATTAATAATTGTCAAATTGCGTTTAATTGCGTTTATAGAGTAATATTAGTACTATATCTAGTTCAAAGACTCTTTAAACCAGCGTATAATTCCAATATTTTACTACATATTTAATTAGGCATTTATTCGAGCTGCTTTTTTATAAGTCCAGCCATTTATAACGAGAATTGTATATTTTATGAATTTTAATACGATCCATTTTAAATATGGATATAATTTATCGAACTTATTATTAGTTAAATTAGTCAAGTATTCCAATTAACTCAATGTACATTTTTTAATATTGTAGATTTTAGGTATATCTCTCAATTTCAAAGTGCTATTTACTATATGATACAATATAAATATCATTCGATTTTTATATTACCTAGATCCAATTAGATTATATATGGAAGAGGGTCCGAGGGATATTTTAATAGGAATACTTATTAATATTTACTCATATATACTCTGTTAATTGCAATGCACTTTTTACGCGCTGATAATTATTATACTCTTAACGAGTTGTAATTATAGCTATTTATTTTAAAGAATTTGTAATTACATTATAAGCGGATTAATAAAAGCGTCTATTTCAATTTTTCAAAGATACCTACCTACTCTTTCGGGACTCCTTTTTTCTTTGCAATGTAATTCAGTATTTGCTTTTTATTTACAATACTCTAATTAATTAATGACAAAATACGGAATTTATGCAAAACTACCATGAAATGAATAAATACTTTCAGTAGTTGTATTACAGATATTACGATATTAATACAGATCAGGATTTGATTTTATTCATTGTATTATGTAATTTAGATTAATTATTAGTACAAAACAAATCATTATGCGGTTCACATTGGATCTTGTTCGAATATATGCGGCGTATACACAGAATTCTAATAAAACTATAATTATTTAGAATTCAGAAATCAGCAAACCAGTTTACAATAAGACGATGTATAGATGTATTTAATTTTAAGTTAAATAATCTCTTTTTTTCAAAATAATTACGGCCATATATCGGTAATACCTTAATCAAATAGGCCCAGGGAGACATTAAAGAAATGATAAGCCTCAAAATCCCTTATATTCGAATACAAATCAAATACAATATGTATATCATAATTAGTAAATTACACCTAAAATTTTGCATGAAAAGGACGGGTTTTTTGCAGATATTATAATTTTAAATGGATAATTTTATCAAACAAATCTCAATTTTTCGCATATATTGCTTAATTTAATATAATGCGAGCACGGAATGCGAATCCGCATTTTTTAAGAGAATTTGGAAGGGAATTCTTTTAAAAAATCTCATTCTAATCTCTGAAAAATCAAGTTATGAACCTTCATTAATATAATATATTCTCCCTCAGTTTACCCTATAAACTATACATATTATTAATATAGTATTTCTTATCTAATTTACTAATTATAATCTATTAATTAAATACCTATTTACAGCTTACATTAGGACTGGCAAAGTTATATAGGATAAGTTTAAGATTGGGTACAAATTGCATTCGAGTACAAAAAATCCACATTAAAGCCTATACTATTCGTAGTATGATAGTATGTATTAGATTGGAAAGATTCTGAAAAGAATTCAAGAGTAGCAGTATGTAAGATCATAATTACCTAATGTATTTAAAAGCTAAATTATTGTATTAAGTAGATAATACGGATCAAAAGATTTCCAAATACTTTGAGAGAAAGATATAAATGCATACTGAATTTTTTTTTACAAAAAATGAATGATTCTTGAATAAAAATGAAATACAATTAAGTAGTTGATTAGCTAAATTAATTGATATTGACAAATTAAAGTGTTACGTATTATTCGAGTATAAACTGAAAGACGTCCTGGAGGTAGGTAATATAGGATGTACCCCTTATATATTATCGACGCGTACTACCACCAAAGGCTAATTGCAATTAATATTATAGATAGATAGGTAGATATGTGGAATAATAATAGATTCGACATATTATTGAATATTGATCAGTCAAAGCTTTTAAGGGTTTCCTTTAAAAATTCAAATTTAAAGGGTTCCAAATCGGTACAAAAACAAAACATATCACATACCTAATTTGGAAACTACATACATCTAAAACACTCAATTTTTTAAATTTATATTTAATAATAAAAACAAATTACAACAAGGGACGAGGAGAGGTATCGTATAAAAAATGATTATCAATTTAAACAAGTAATTACATTACTTAAAAAAAAGATGGGCTCTAGAATTCTTCTGAGATGAGGTATAAAAAAATCCAATTCATTTGTACTCTGGACTTTGGGGGGACTTTTTTTCCAATTCAAAAAATTAAGGGACCCTGTGCTATGATTTCTGTAGTTCTATTTGTCCCTCAAGGGATTTTGCTAAATACATCACAAACAATTGCATTAGAGCCACTCCTAGGGCACTTCCAGCTATTATATACAGCTTTTGATTGGTAAAGGATTTGATGGACTCTATACAACCCTGCGTCCATACTTTATCCTTTGCTTCATTCTGTAGTAATGTTGCAGATCGAGAGTTTACTATCAGATCTTTTGTGGTTCCCTTTA
>JAAZTK010000083.1:0-32363 GCA_036507255.1 Megalothorax incertus | reverse complement strand
CGATGGCTCCGAACGCGAGGATTGGATTCGGATCAATTTCAATCCGATCCCAAGTGGATCGGATGGGGCACTTAAATCCGTAGGATTGTTGGGATGAATCTGGTCGGATGGATGCCCTAATTTTAAGATTCAAACCCATCCCATTTCAATATAAACTGATTCGGATCCGAAATTTTTCGAATCCAAAGTCGGATTGTAAATCTGGGGATTGGGATTTCTATTTGATCCGATTCAATCCGACGGATTTCAGCCCTACTAAAAATAAATAATTATAATAGATGAGTAAGTCACTTACAGCCATTCAATTGCCAGTCTGGAAAAATATTTAATTAATTTTTTATAAAAACTCGAGTATATCAAATTAAAAAAATCCATTACGCATAATGCGTATGTTCCAGGGCTCTTTCTCCAATTTCCAGACAATGATTTGAGCTCAATTTATAATCGGAAATAAATCCAAACGGAGATGATTTATCAGAATACTTTAAAATGCATCTTTTTATCAAAAGAATCCTTAAATTATACTAATTAGTATTATTATGTAGTACATGTATGAATTTGATGTCGTAAAAAAAGTGAATTCTCAGGAGGGAATCAATAGCTTGCGCCAAATCCTTTTGAGTTGGCCATGACATATTAAAAGGTCGCAGGAATTGATCCCAATCCGGTTGGTCATCAAGAGCAGTGATTTCCGGGATGGCGTACACCCATCGATGGATCATTAGGAAGATGGCAATTGGTGAATTGAGAATATTTTTACCTCCCATTTTTAATATTCCTGATGTAGATGTAAATTCCTTTTGGTACGCTACAACTTCCGGTCTAAATTGAATTTATTATTAATATACTAATTGTAACTTAATAATTAAGCATTATTTTTTTACTGGGGTGGTGGAATGACGTCTCTAAATAATTTGTAATTATATTTGCAATTTTTACAATAATTTATTATGTATCTTACGCAAATGCGTTGTTTATCATTTGAAGGAAACTGACATATTCCAAAAATTCTTTCTCGGCTGTATGAAGATTTTGAAGTTTTAGAGGGGATCTGGCCATAGGATGGTCATCTTGAGTCTTCTTTGTCTCTCCATTTGATGACAATATCACAATTATAAATATCAAAGATTTAAATATCATTTTATTAATTTATTAATTAAACTTCAGACTACTATTAATATTATACGTGTACAAATACAATTTCAAACCCGGTGTTCTTTTAAATCAATGCAATTTTACTATAAAATCCGCATTAGAAAGTAGGTTTAATTTTAGAGACAATCAAATTAATGAACAATTAATTTTTGACACCATTTTGAGTTTTGATTCAAGCCGCAATTACAAACTATACGTGTAAAACAAAAGTACCAATTTATGTACGATAAATACCAACTTTCCAATTGATATTTCTGTAAATGAATCATTATTTTTTTGTAAATCCTTACAAGATACCGCTGTTTTTTATGTAGGGCTGACCCATTTATTTAAAATAAACAATAAAAAACTTTTATTTTAATACTAGATTAATTAAATTAGTTCCAGGAGGTGTCCAGAATCAGATATGACACGATACTTTCTACTTCCGGTTCAAAGTTTCATAAATATATGATTATTCGGAATTTTTAAAAAAGGATTTTTTCATTAGAACCCCCAGGGGTTGGATAGGACTTCATTATCCTTGTCTCTCAGCCTTGCTCCAGGTCTCTCCTTCCGCTTCCTTGAAGGTTGGACTGTCAGCTTTTTTTCAAAAAATAAAAAAAATCAAAATTAGACCATCAAATATTTTTAAATTACCGTAAAATAGCTATTTAATTTATTCCATTTAATCTTACCCCACTTGGAGAAACTGTAGACGTGCCAGCGATAGACATTGCAGCTCCAGCCGCTCTGGGTCTTCTCGGACGACCCTTCTCGTCCATTGCAAGGCTTCCACCGATCCCAATCCCTTCATTCTCCTTTTGAAATTTAAGTCCATACCAGAGGAATAGCCCACATTTGGCAAATTCAATCAACATCCAAAGGAATGCAATAGTTTTGACCATGACCAGGAGGGTCACGATCATCTTGTGATGATTAGGGTGTCCCAACGCATATTCCGTGAAAGCTTCCAAATACATTCCGCATCCCTTGAGGAATATAGAAATTTTTAAAGCCATTTCTTTGAAGGAACCATCATTTTAAATGAACTTACAAACACTTTAATTGAGGTGGCGTCAGGGTCAGCCATGAAATATGAATTATTATTGTATTTGTCCCGATATTTGTGCTCCACATTTGATTGGACGAGCATTTGAACCACCTACAAATTAAATAAATGCTCAAATCAAAGGTCAAATTAATTTATTTCGAATTTTCGAGTACCTTGAGATGGTCCAGACCTATAAAAGGCTTGTCCGAAGGTGGTACATCTTTATCCTCCTTCCCCTCCAACCTTTTCATAATGCTAAAAGCAAGCTTCCAAAGCTTGAGGACCTCGAGGAGGTCAACATTCCTCTTGGCCATCTCTTTTCCCTCATTTATTTCAACATATTTGTCCTTTTCGAGGAGCTTTCGCTCATTACATTTATAAACTGAGTCAGTCCAACAACAGCTAACTGGAACCGTGAATGTACCATCAGGTTTCTTCGTCTTCCTAGCGTATGTCCTGAAATCGTAGCCTCCGCAGCATCTCTGGAAAAATTCCAATTAGATTTTGGAATAAAAATGGTAGTATTTTTTTACCAAATCCTCTTGCATCTTGTTAATAAAATTCGGAGTATCAGATCCTCCAAATCCACCCAAATAATTCTCAACATCCGCTGCGGAGAGCTTAAAAATTAGGAGGGAGACGGCGGTAAAGGCGCTCGATACAGCAATCATGACCATTATTGAAAGAACCTGGTTAAGTACAAGGTTTTAGGGCAATAAAATTAATGGAATTATTGATGGAATTCTTGGAATTCTTACAATTATAAAAAGTGTAGGTTTGTGCTTCTCGAGGATTATGTAAACTAGTCCAACCACGCTGATTAGGATACTTAAAACACAGGACAAAAATAAAAGAGCGCCAATCATAACTCCGGAGGAAGTTGGGATTGGACCCTGGAACCAGCCGTACATTGATGCGGTGACGCAGATGAGAAATAGGCAGAAAAACTGGAATTTGAAAGTATTTAGGATTAGATTTTAGAGGATTTTGTGGTTGAGGAACTTGGAGGAATTGATAGGCTTACGAGGGAGACGCTAAAAAGGACACAAGCGACTAGGATTTTATAAAAATTAAATGTAAATTAGTGTAAATTAATTAATCAAAACTCGTAAATTCAAAATTCTTGGCGTACCCGGATGAGCGCACATTGGGATTGGCTCTCGAGCCATTTTGATTACAAAAAATGCTTAAATTCGCCGCAGGGGATGCCAAGATGAGGTCAAAGGTCAATTTGAGTTGTGGATTTGGATCAAAACTCAACAATTTACATACATTTAATATAATTCCATGTGGAAATTATTTTAATGTTAAACTATGACGCTTTTATTAGGAATTTATATACAAAGTTGCCCTAAAAATATTAAAATCCACAGATCATGTGCTCGAATGCTAGCCAGAAAGTTTTATTTCCAAAATCTTAATTTTTATGCTTATTTTTAATTATCTAATTTATATATCTATTCGATTTTTCGGTATAGACGATCAATTTAATCTATTTATACAAAGTATGAATCATGATCTTATAATTTTAAGGTATCCTCCGCTTTCGACGCCCTTTAACATGTAGGAAAACATTCGCAGCCGGCGGCCTATAGTTCAATCTGATAAAAGAATTAATAAAATTACTAATTGTCAATTAAATTCATTCAAATACAAATATACACGCACTTTGGCTTGTCCCAATCCAATCTAGACGATGATCTATTAGTTAAAAGTGCGAGTAGTCCCATAAAAGCTCTCTTCTCCCTCAGAATCATGTCCTGATCCCCCCATGGACCTGTCAAAATCCAATTTAATTGGGTAAAAATTAGGAAATTTGAAAAACTATACCTTTTTTCGGAAGATGCTTAGTTTCTTGTCCTCCTGCGATCACCCCGAGGTAGCTCACGACGAGGACACTCGTTAAAATGCTGATGGTCCAAAATGAGTATCCGTAAAACATTTTGCTCCGAGTTTCGGCTGCATATGTGGATGGTTCAAAAGGTTTCCTCCGACTAAAATTAAATCCACCAAAATCTGGAGGGTATGCGAAATGATCGAATGATAGAAAGGTCAACTTGCACCCACCCACCGATACAGTTCGAGTTAATTATCTTAATTAGAAGAATAAATTTCCAGGAAATGTGTGGGCACCGGAGGATTGATTTCAGGTTGGATGGCCAAAAATATATCATATTTCATTCCGTACTTTGTACAGTTTAACGTCAAGCTCCGTGGATCATATGGATCATTCATATTTCCCTTGAAGGCCCGAATTAATCGGCTAATTGGGAGGATTTTGATCGAGTCACGTCCTCCGAAGCTCCCAATTCCAATTAAGGCATGTTACGCAAAAGGATGTGTGTTTCAAAGATTTCCAGCCCATAAATGATTTGCTTCTAAGCAGTTAAATATGGTCCACGGATGATATATAAAATACTTTGTGCGATATCCGTATACCAATATATCATACTAATACGGATATATGCTTGATAAATGTCTCGAGAAGACTCTACGGCTCGAGAGAAAGTCCAACATTCCAAGATCTAGAATTGAGTTGTAAAACCTTATTTGATATGATATCAATCCGGTCTAAAACTCGTTTTTTTGCTCCTCTTTAGCATGCACAGATAGGTGACAACTTGACAAGTGACACTTTAAAAACAAGGGTGTCACCAGCACCTTAAAATGTCAAATCTGGGTCACCTTTGCTCTTCGAGACCAGTCTGATCCTCATGTCCACTCTCTGTTTTCATTCTCTTCAGATGTTTTAGAAGCCTTGCATTCAAAATGTGGTGTCTCCACAAATTAATTCTTTTCGTGCTCATTTCTTCAAAATTCGGGGAGTCTTCTCCAGCTCGGGAGCCTCGACAAACTTTCTCTCTTGATGAAGGGCCATTCCCTGTAGTTTGTGGACAAATCCCACCTGGAGGATCTAGACATCCTTGGATGGTATTAACAAATTATTCAAAAAATCTCATATTAAATCCTAAAAAACGTAGGTTGGCATCCTGAGGAATGGTGTTCAAGTTTGTTCAGGCTCACTTCTCGACAATATTCATATTCTTACGGCTGCTTCATGTCTAGAGACGTAAATTTGAATTAATTTGAGGGAGGTTGATGGTTTATTTAAATTTTTTATGAATTTATTTAGGGTTGAAACGGAGAACTTGAGTGAATTGAGGGTCAATCTTGGCGAGGGGAATAAGGAGAAAGGGACAATGGTCCGCAAGGTCAAGAGGGTGTCCAAAAAACGAGGATTTACAAAGTCAAACACCGTAAGTCAAGAAATTTTTGAATCTGACCTGAGATTTGACCTTTTTTAAATTTTTTCTTTCAAGGGAAATGATATAGCTCTGATCCAATTGACCCAATTTGTCCCCTTTGACAAATTCATTCAACCCATTTGCCTTTTTAATGATTCAGCGGTATATGATGATGGTGAGAGGGAAGCAATGCTCCTTGGGTATGGTACAATTGATAACCGGAAGGCCAAAGTTGATGATGACTCGGAGGAGGATGATGAAAGTGATCAAAGTCAAAGTGACGAGTATGGCGAGGATGACGAGGGTGGAGAACCAAGCGGAGAATTCCGAGGGGGACCACCTCCGATGAGAAATCCTCCTCCTCCTTCGCAGGAAAGGTTCCCCCATGGTCCACCACCAAATGAATTTGGACCAGGAGGACCTCCGCCACCACCTCCAAGAAAGAGGCGACCTCCTCCTCAAGGGCCATCGGAGAGAAGTGAAGAATTTGATGAACCTGAGCCTCCGCGGAAGAAATATTCAGCTCCACCTCCTCCTCGTCCAGTTCCTGCAAAGCCAACCACTTTCCAGCTTGATGAAAGCAATGAGGAGGTGCCCCCGCCGGTCCCGCGAGGTCATCCAGAGCGCTACCATCATTCGAGGGCGGTTAAAAAAGGAAAGAATACAAAGAATAAAAATACTAAACCGTTTGAGGAGGTGAAAAAATTCATTAGCCGGAGATTTACATCAACACGTGTCAGAGTCCTATCAAATAACGAATGTTCGGATAAATACCTTCGATTTGGAAATATTACTGCTTCTTTTATTTCGGATGCAACCGTGTGCGCTGCTGGTGAATCAGACGAGCTTTGCCAGGTTTGCATTTTTTTGTAATTGAAATTTGGCAATTTTTACCAATACATTTAAATTTTTAAATATAGGCTGACATTGGATCACCCCTTTTGGTCAAGATTGACAATACCTACCAACAAATTGGCGTACTTTCTTGGAATATTGAATGTGACGCCAATCCTGGCGTGTTTTCCAGAGTTGACTCATATATGGATTGGATTGCCAAAAAAACTCTCCAAACAATTGAAATTGATTAAATTGAGCTCATGTTCAAGCTATTAAAATTTATTTATTGCAGTCAAAATTAAATCAGAAATTAAATGCGAATAATATTAATAAAATTAAATGGATATCCGCCATCAAGAGGTCCCCGGGATGACCTTATGGTTAATCCCATAAAGAATCCTCATGAGCATTTGATGAACAACTTGAATTTGCTTCCCGTGTTTTGTTCCAAATAATTTTCCAGAATACCTGTAATTAAATACGATATTTATACTTGATTAATCCAAAGTATTGTCATAAATGACGCATAATACCCATAAAAGTCCCAACACCCACCCTGCCAATAATTAGGTAATTAATTCACTCGTTAAATAAATATTTATTGATAATTTGTACCATATTTCCTGGAAGTTTGGTAGTTAGCGGAAATAATAGGACGATGTTATTCTGCTCAGCCACCTCCAGGAATCCGCTATGTATACTCCTCCGCAACTTCCGGTGGCCACTCGTTACATCCATGAAAATTGACATGTAAATGACATTTGATGCCTACACCATCTTGACATTTGCGTGGGATATATATCCAACCCCTGTCACCCATCCAGCTACACTTAAAGTTGAGGTCATGTGTTGTTTTTGGCGTGAATTCGCTTTGATTAAATTGTTTTAATTCCGAGAGGGTTATTCCATCTGTCCAAATTTATTAAATACCAATTAATACTAGTATTTAATGTTAAATTAATAAAAATACCGACAGGTGAGCTGATATATGCTTTCCCCAGGAGGAAACTCAGGGATTCCAACGCCCCTGAATATGAACAATTCCCCAAATAATAATTATCCGCAGCATCTTCATCACATCCAGCCCCATATCCCTCTGTAGGCTTTTTAAATTAATTAATTAAATGAATTAGGAACCTAATTAAGGCTAATTTAATTTAATTACATACGAGAAGATGCTTAGCTTTGGGCCGGATGATCAATCGGACATTTCCCTCCAAGTTGAGACCCATAAATTCATTGTAAAACTCTTCATTTTTCCTCACCATACTCTCTGGAAGGTACTCATCGTCACTTCCACTCCATATCCATACCCTTTGACCTTTCAAACTCACCAAAGGGTCAATCAGGCCAAGGGACTCGTACATTCGGGCATCGGCAATTGATTTGGATAGAGGATACGGGAATATTGGGTTTGATCCAATTAGGCGAGCACATCTCAGAGCAAAACTAAGTAGAGATGTGTGTCCACAATGGTAAAACACTGCAAGAATTATGTTAATTATGAATTTAAATTTTTAAAATGATTATGTCCTGACCTTGAGAGAATATAGCCACCCCAGAGAAGAGTGAGGAGTGCGCCAGATGCGTTTGAATAGCCATCGACGCCCCGGAGGAGAATCCACTAGAAATATATTAATTAGTAATAATTAAAATTGTAATTAAAATGGCAATTAATGAGGTAGAGCACCTGAGAGTAACGGTATCATGTCGGACATTTAATTTTTCTGTGTAAAGATTTATAGAATTAAAAAATAATTAAAAATATATCCAGTAAATTACAGGTAAATCGCACCTAAATTATATATAGTTGAATCCGGGGCGGTTTCCTCAAGGGGAGATGAAACGGATCCATTTGAAATCAATAGGAAATAGCAGAATATGAATATGAATTTATTTAAAGCTTGATTCAATTTAAGATTGATGAAATTCATTGGAATTGACTTGAAAATCCAAGTTAAAAATTAAAAGATTTGCAAAGGATGATCCGTACACTAAAAATATTATATTCGAGTAAAATAATTTGCAGGATTAATAATTGTCAGGAATAGCCTAAGGATAGAGAGGATCACAAATACTATTTATACAATGACATTGAAAGCTATTTATGAATGAGAATGAGGTAACTTTTTATTTAACTTTCAGCAGACTCGTATTTTGGACTCGAACCAATAAAGTTCAACTAATTTGAACTAGAGATAATGATATGTAAATAGGATATATGCAGTGGTTGCCAGACCGTTCTTATCTCATCTAATATAATAGTAAAGATACGAGTAAGCCTGATGCCGCATAATAATCGTTTTTTAAAAAAGATGGGTCGAATTACAATTAGATATCATACTCCAAGTTTTCTTCTTAAAATTATTTTAATTATACCATCTGAATTGAATAATTATTGAATTAAAACTTTGAAAACTTCATATTTTAATTATTTTTAAATTTGATAGCTACTATAATATTAGTATAGTAAATGTTATACAGACAAGTCATTCGTCTACTCATCTACGGATCAATACTTTAAAAACACCCCAGTTTGATGAACAAAAGTAGCAAAAGAGTCAATGAATTTAATCCCAATCTATTGATCAAACAATGCGAGGGCCTAATAGTAATAAATTACCACAATTATAAATTATTCATCTAATATAGTATATCCCCGAATTTTAATTCGATTTAATTCTTTTTTTAAAAATGAGTACAGAAGAATCTCCCGTTAAATCTAAATCCGAGAACCCCAAAGATTTTGCATATTATGCCAATCAAGCTGATCAACTCTTCCTATCCCACCTAACCCTTGGAATTGAAGAGAAGCTTAGTAAGTCCTTCCCAAATTAGTATATTCCTATTTAAATCTACACATTTTATTTTTTTAGAGAAGAACAAAATGATCAAAGAGGTCAAACTTACCATCCGGAAACCTTGCGATAAAAGCTCCCTTTCCGCTTGGGAGCGGAGATATGGATTGACCCTACCTCGAGATTTTAAAGATTATTATCTGTCCACAAATGGATTTAGGCTAACCTGGAGCCTTGAGCATTCTGGAGAAATACTTCGGATTGGAGATATGAATTTAAATACTTTGAGTTGTATTACTCCTATCGAGTCTTCTCCGAATGATCTCAATAATAGTAGTACAAGCCAAGGGTCAAGTGGCTCTAATAAGGTCAAAGGGTCAGATTACTCAAAGGCTACCACCAATAAAAATAAACCGGATCCAAGCAAGAATGATACCTTACAAATATCATTTGGGGAATTCCAGCAGATGATAAATGTATAAAATCATTGTTTTCTCGGATTTCATTTAATTTTTGGATTTTTTTAGAAAGCCATAAGGCCTACCATTACCCCAAGACAGTCCTCAGTTAATTCAGAGAGTTGGAAGACTCCATCCTCACCAGGAGCGGGTCAATCAATGAACTCATCTTCATCTAGGCTTAGTTTGAAACTGGAAGGGAAGGCATTTCGACTGGATTCAAATAGATCCCAATGGGGAACTACATTTCTGGTGTATCCATCTGGGAGAAATTCTTCAAATGAAAGTCAATTGAGTCCTCCGATGAAGGCTCAGTATAGCCAAGAGGTTGTGAAAGGTCAAAAGCATGAACCCAATGTCCAGGTATTGATGCCAAGAATTTTGATACCTAATCTTTATGACGTATTATTTTAGATTTGGTTTTTGGATCCTTCTTATCAGGTCAGGATTGCATTAGCTACGATAATTATTAAATTAATAACAATACTACTACGATATTAGGAGTAATTATATTGAAAGTAGATGGGAAATCCCCATTACGATTCGGGAAGGATGATCTTTTATTGGGATTTATTAACCAAATTTGCATTAATTTATTTTTCAGTGGCATTTCCTTGCTCCAACTTTTGGCCATTTTTATCGGATGCTTTTAATTCATTTGGGCTTACCACAGGTTAAATTTTGATTAATAATACATGTAATATTATGTATTAGTAATTTCACAATTTCCAAATTTAGTGGCAATACCGTTTCACTCCATTTGGCCTTTCATCTTGGGCTGAGGTTAACAATTTAAATTTCAAATCTGCTTGCAAGCTAATAAACTTAATTAATATTTTGCCGATTTTAGCAAATATTTTGGCTAGTTGCTCCTCATCTTCTTCAGACGCCAAAAATAACAAACTTCCCCAATCTTTATACTGGATTATGGTCTCCGGATGTGCCATCAGAAGCAGCCAACCCAAATCCCATCAATAATACAATTTCTATCAATCTTTTTCGCAAAAGGAAAAAGCTGGAGAAGTCTCAAAAATAAATATACCATTAATTTATATTAATTTATAGCCTTTAACGATCAAATTTATTAATATAAAAATGATTACGGTATTAAATATCAATTTATTATATCCGTAGAGTAGTTAACCATGAGCTGACTAATAGAATTGAATGTATCCGTAATCCCATGACCTGATCAAATGGGGATTAATTTAAGATCAACGAATACATAATATCATATGCAATAATAGTATACTTTGTATAAAAATATAGCCATCTGAAACCACCTTGAATTTTATTAGGTTTGCCTAAATAAGATTTAAATAAATGTAATTAAAAGTACATTATTAATTCAAGATGATACGCCAGTTCAGGCAATAGGAGGAAGGTCAAGATGAAATGCATTGACCGAAGCGTCCAAAGCTCATAAAAATATTAATCAATGCTTTATATGAATATCTTTAGGTTAACCACAAAATTTAACATAGTTTTAAAAAAAACATTTTTATCTCGAATTAATTAATATAGCTTTGTTAAATCTAATTGCCAGTTTTTGTGCAACTCCACCTCCTAAAAGATTGGGATCTTTTAAGGTACGCTGAGTATCGTTATAATTAATTGCCTACTACTATACGATACATGTACAATAGTAGCACGTTTATGCATTTTGCAATTTTTTTTGAACTTGTACTATGCATTTCAACACCCTACAAAATTAAGCCAAATTTTTAGCGAGAGTAAAAGTATTGTACACGCATGCAGATAACATACAATATATCATATTAATTTGAAATATTGCAAAATTTAAGGATTAATAAAGTACTTGGAATCTCACGAACTATGCAAAGATTTAAAACAAGTTCTCTGCCTATTTAAAATATAAATACTTGCTAGATCCTTATATATCGTTACAGATATTGTATTATATCGTTTAAATATTCTATAAATATTTGTATTAATATAGATATATTTGTAAATGTTTTAAGTTAAGCATTTATTCATTCATAAAATTCTTTATCACATTGAATCCTCTAAAAATTATGATTTTTTTATTGGGGAGCAAATTATATTGCCCCTAATCTCACTCTTATACGCAATATCATATCTTGTAAACTGTTTATAACGTTGTACGAACTGAAATATTGAAATATTATACGATATATTAAAAATTTGTAGTACCCTAGTACTGATATATTGTAATTATTGTACAAAATACATGTAATTTCCAACAAAATATTAAGTATTGTACTAGATATCTACAAGTTAGTATCGAGTATCTCTTAATATCGTAGACCTTTCATAAATTATCAAATAAAGTAGGTAGTACATGTATTATATTCTTGTATTACGGGTCAGTCAACAACAATATCTCAAGTATTTTATTATAGCTGTCCGTGTCTCTACAATATATACTCGTATAAAACTCAAATATATTTATTGGAGATTCTTTAAGTTCGATTCAAGATAAATACATATTTGCATTAACTTAATGAATTAACTTAACTTATAACGTAAATATTAGTACATTATTATAATTATCAGTCAATGGGGCCAATTTCATTGCAATTAACCATGAAATAGTACGATACAATATATTAGTAGGTACAATATACAATATCTAAAATTGTTAGGTACTATATCAGATATGTCTTTGTTAGTATAGGTAGGTACAATATTCGTAATAGAGTTTTTCCAGCGCGTAAAGTAATACCTATATTGTATTATATATTGTTTTGCCTAAAATTAAATACAAATTACAATATATAAATTTTGGCAACAACTATTAGTATGCTATAATTTATAAGTTTACAACGGTCTAATATAGGGATTTCCTATTTGAAATCTATGCTAAATCTACCTCTAATGATCTAATCTCTTAATTACTCTACTTTAGATAAAAAGTAGAAGCAAAGGAACAGATTATTAATCTAATTATCTAATATATAGTAATACTATATGCATTTAATCAAATTAAAACAAACAATATTCACAAAAAAGAACAATCTCACTACTCCCCCTTTGAAAACAAAAAGTCCACAAAGACCCCTCCCGTTAATTAATTAATTCAAGTATAATTAGATTTAAATGAGCAATATTTACCTAATTATTGAAAAAAAATAATTAATTGGATTTGATTAAAATTTGGCCTTTGAAAAAAATCCTAAAAACTAGCGGCTGCTGCACATCTTTTAAAAATGTCCAGCATCTCGTACGACGTATAATATGGAAATATTCTTCTAAATAATTAATAATTAAGCCTCAACCTTTTTTTAAATAGCCCCAAAAAACCCACCCAAATCCCCAAATCCAAAATGTTCAAGATTCAAAGAAATAGAAACAAATCAGAGATAGAAATAATCGATAGATTGATGTCAAATGATGTCAACTGCGGTGCTTATTCAAGCTTATTTTTCTTATTTGAAAAGTAAGCCCTTCGGAAGAACTCTGCAAATAGGATGAAATAGGAGGCGTACCTGGAAATTAAATAATTACATTTTTAGAGCTAAGAATCTTCAGATTAAGCCATGAATTAATTAATTAAAACTTACATGATTACAGCCATATGAAGATGATGCATTGAGACGTCACATTCGAACCCTTTGAGCTTGGCCCTGTACGCATATCCATTTACAATCACGCCAACAACCATTTGGCTAAGTTGTAGTAGAGTTATCGACTGAAAAAGACCATCATAATTAATTAATTAATTAATTCCGAATTAATTTAGCTTGGTAAAGCACTACTAAACAATTTACCATTGCAATTGGCTTGGGGACTTTGATGCCCATCGAACTTAGGCAGTAGTAGGTGTACATGAGAGCATGGATTGAGAAATTGACGACAATGAACCATCTTGCTGGAGAGATTTGATCAGAGTACGAGTACCAAGTGTACACGAGGACTGTAATATGATGATACCTGTGAGAAAAACAATGAAATTAAATATGATTCAACCCAATATTGTATTGTTTTTGAACTTGGGCTATTAATATTTATCTGGATTCGCTCCAGTGATAGCTTTAATAATCTTGAGATTGCATAACAAGTTGGCAGGAATTGAAAGAGGTACTTAAATTCATACAAACTTGCGATCAAAGTTAAGTTCAACAATGCTAACTTGGTTGAGGAGAGAGATTGTTGTATACCTATGGTCTTGGCTATCCTTTAAGGCTTTCCGTTAAGGAGGATAAGTTTTTGAGTAATTTTTGAAGTTCAATTTGTCCTTTTTCAATGGCTTCGTAGGTGTATACCTACGATATATACTGCCTAAGTAAAGTTAATGCATCCTTCTCTGATTAACACTTAATCTTGGGGTGCAGTTATCCTTTTAAAGGGCTTATATAATTCCTATATTACTTTATATCAAGAATCCAAGATTCAGATATAATATATGATATATCTGCTTTAAATATACTCATATATCATATATCCGTGTCATACTGTACAGGAGTACGAGTAATCGAGGCAATATATTCAAGAATTGAGAGATAGGTATGTATTGCAATTTGTGTACATATGAGTACTCGTACTACTATATAACCAGGTATAGGTGCGTACTTTCAATTTCAAGAGACCCAGAAATGGGTTAATTTAATTTGCATCGAAAGAAAAATAGTAGGGAAATAAAGGTCGTTAGCTTCAAGTAAAAAATGTGATAATTAATGCATCCTCAAACAAACTTCCAACTTATCTAAAGAGTTAAGTACGAGCCATGAGGGCCATGAGGGCTGAATTTAAATAAACAAATCCTCTCGCAATCATTCACTTTCTCTCTCTACCCTCCTCAGAGGCTCAGGTATTGATGTTTGTTCTTCTTATTTGCTTTTATTATCGAAATCCATTTGGGGAAGAGACTAGAGTTGAGCAAGTTCATTTGAAAATTTAAAGAGTTGAAATTGGGTCGACTTCTGGACTGGGGAGGGTGTAAAACTTTACCGTTTGGATTCTATTTCTGGATATACCTATGCCATTGCCTTCCTAGGCATTCTGAATCCGATATATCTTTCCGGATATATCGAAGGCTGTCTTAAACTTTCATTTAATGGTCTTATTTTTGGATATTTGGATAATGAATAAGTAATGAGAGGGGTAATTTACTAATTACAATATATACTGTAGAAAAGCTACTAGTGGTCAATGCTTGCTCTCGTTTTTAGTCGCCTAAAATAAACGCTTTTTGAAAAAGAAGTTAATTTAAGCTTCTACTTCGACCTAACGCACCCAACTCCTTCATAAATAATGCATTTAAAACTACCTATCTATTCCTTACTAGTAATTTAAATATTATAGTGTTTTACTACTAGAATAACCAAATAAAGTAAATACTAATGTAGATATGAGTACGTATAAGTAAAAGAAATTCTGCAATTCCTAGAAAGGGAATTAATAGAGCTAATCCTAAGTAAGGTATTAGTCTAGGTTGCATGTATTTTAGAATATTATTTGCATAAGGAGACCTATATCAAGTGAGGACTCTTAATTAAAGAATATGGGAAATGTTTAATTCTTTTTTAAGCACATGGGAATCCTTGAGGCAAGGATTCCGTAGGAAGATTGGGGATTAACCCATGTCTAAACGCGTCTAATAGAAAAATTGTATGCATATTAGAAAAATCCTGGATAGGTTTCACTAAACTTTTGCACAAAAAATTGCAAATATTGTACAGAATAGTACCCTACATATCTAACTAATGCAAATTCCCTATAAGGTAATACACGGGTACCTAAAGTATACATCTTTTTAATTGACTCTTCATCTTCATAATCTTAGCCTTCCTAATCCTTATTAATTGCACTTGAAACCCGGAGGTGAATTAAATATTAATCTCTTGACTTTGAAATCTTTATTTGGACAACCTTAAGCTAAGATATTGTATAGTAGGTACCTTTAGTAGGTAGTACTAGAGTTTAGAGCTCTTACCAGTGGAGGAAGATGAGTTTCCTTTTCCTCAAGATGAGGAACACGGTGTCTCCTATTCAAAAAATTCAATAAGTAATCAGATTTAATTTTTAAATAGGAGAACTTTTATTCATTAAATTTAAATACTAGTTTAATGGGGCTGGGACTTACCCAATTCCATCATTTTTGAAAGCGCAAATAGCCATCCCCAGAAGACGGACGCATCAGACACTTCGGAGCTGGAAATTCCGGAAAAAAGCCTCATTATTACATCAATTGTTGGCCGATATTCATTCTAAAATAATTGCAAATCTCCATCTAATACGATAAAATGAGTTCCTTCAAGATATATTTCCCACGTTCTTAATTGACATTACCACAAACCCTCAAAATCCCAATTTAATGACTTTTTATAATCTTTTCCTACAATGATACAATCAATATCTGAGCATATTATTGTCGGTTTCGCCGACACGTAACCTTTAATGATATCCTCGATCCTCTCCTCCCCACAAATCACCATTGTGCAATAATCTTCGAGATATACTCAATCTCTCGAATAAAAAAGTTTTACTCATTCCTTTCAATCATTCTCAGAATATCAATGCGTACTACGTACTAATATCGTAATAATATGCCTACTAGAGGTATTTCCAACTAGTAGTAGTGCTCAATTAGCTTCAGTCTTGTCATTTACCTTTAATAGGCTAGGTATATTTGTATTACAATGCACAGATCATTCGGTTAAAAAAATGCCCCGATTTTTTCCACATTTGAGATCTGAGATCCTTCCTTGGGAGACACTAAATGCTACTTGATTTCAAGGATTACACGGTCTTACGAAAGCCCCCCTTTATTAATTCAGTTCATTCAGATCAATATCATTCAGATTATGATTAAAATGGGGATGGAGCATCCATATTTAATTTAGAATCGCATCAAAAGATCAAATATAGGTACTTTTAGAGTACTATTTACTCTCGGAAATAATTATTTGATTCTTAAAGCACAGATTTTACAATATATTTAAATACATTCAGCGGCTGAATGTATTTAAATTTGAATTCCAGCCTACCCCAATGCAAAAAAGAATAATTTTATCAAAAGTTGAAGACCTTCCTGCTTTGTTTTTTGCACCCCAAAAAAAGACCAATAAAAAATATGAACGAGTATTATTGATTGAACGAGGAAAAAATCTTTAAAATACTTGGCAGGTGTTGTAAACTTGTCCAATATTCAATATATCGTACTAGTATTACTATTACTACTACTACTCCATGATCATATACAGCGAGTTGTTTAATGCTCCTTAATCTTATTAATAGGAATTCCAGCACCACATATACTACTACAATGTAATCATGAAATCCAACCTATTTTATATTATTTGTACAATTGAACCGGTTTGTCGCACGAACGGTTGGAGTTGTACCTACTCGTATGGTATGATAGATTACTTATTTACTTTTGCGCAAAAATAGTACAATTTTTGTTAATTTTAATTTCAATCTGATAACTTTAAGTTAAGATGCGGATATTAATTCAAAGATCACATGATTTCAATTAAAAGGGTAGGCCACTTTTGTTTACTCAATAAATTAAAAACTTCCGAATCCTTTCAAAGGCACAATGACATTATCTCTCATAGGTAGGTACTCATAGTGGTCACCTCCAACCCCTTCCTCCTTTAGATTAAATTATTATTAAACCTTCCGTGATACTATATGGCTAGATGCTTAAAAATAACTATTGTCAAGCTAAAGACTAAGAATCTGAGTTCATTAACTTTATCGTTGAGGGTGCATAAATTAAAGCACATGACTTTCGCTTTCAAGATAAGGATAAATATAATAATAGTAATTCCCTATTAGATAATCGCGAGTTTTTTCACCCCTAATTCTTCTTAAATTCCCCTAAAAAACCCCTCCACCCCGAAAGCCCTCGCATCTTGCTTGCCAATCTGATGCTGGATGCCACCAATGATTGATTGATGATGTCATCCGTACGGGTTTTGCATACAAATTAATATAATAGCTATAAATGAGGAAAAATTGGAGTTTTACCATGAAGCACACACGGATCTGTGGAAGCCATGCTTGGAGAGGAGCACTTGAGTGAATTCGGGGACGACGGTAAGGCAGGCGGAGATGGAGAAGGCTGCTAGGATGAAGTTCCATACAGCCATAATCTTCCGAAGGTCCATTGGCTTCCGGTTCTTCATAAATTCTTGCCCGAAATAGATAAAAAGGAGGTATGCTCCAACTCCTATTTAATTAAATGGCCATTTATTAAGCAGTCAAGCGAGTAAATATTTATTTTTTGACACGTACCATAAAATGACATTGTCCAATTCTTCTCCATCCATTCTTGCTTCTCAAAACGGTCAAAATCCCGAAATAGGTGGGAGAATAATTTCATCCCGGTCCCATTTTCATACATCTAAAGGTAGAAAATGGCCATCATGAGTACTTTTGAATTAAAAATTAAATAATTAGGTACCTTTACTGGTTGAACTTCCATTTTGTGGTATAGGGGGGTTGAAACTGATGCGACTAGGAAAGATCCCTGGGGAGGTCGTCGTCAAAATAGGGTCAAAGTATCAATTTTCGGGATTTTTTTGGAAAAAACGGGGCACTTTGAGTTTTTTGGGATTTTTTTTCAAGAAAAATTCACTTTTCGTCACATTTATTTCTCTAAAACTTTTCTAATGCTCCTCAACTTGAAGGTGGAGGCTGTAGACTCAAGAGGAGTATTTCTGGGTCACCCGAAAAATCCGTATTTGGGTATGGGCAAAGTAAATCACTTTTGGGGTAGAAAAAACTCTCTCAAATTGCCCTTTTGGTTAGCTCTGCTTCGAACGACTCTCAACTTTGATTTGGTCGAGGGGGCGAACCTGAGGAGGAACACTTTCTCAATTGCCAAATAGTGGACGATGGTGGACGTGGTGGTAGAGTGCAGGTGCTCGTATACTACTAATACAATCGTATATAGTTCCAAGTCCATTCAATTTCAATTTCAAGAGTTGACCTAAACAGACTGACGACTGACCCACCAAATAATATCTACTCTTGTAGCATAGACATGGTTCATTTGAGGTCCTCCATCGTCATACTACTTGTAGTATTGCACATATCTTATATTCCCCCAGATTGCCCAATGATGGCCAATGGACGACGCTATGCAATAATCCCGTACGTGCACAAACACAAAATGTGTAATCAATCCAGGGGCGATAATTGAAACAAATTGTAATATGCAATATATGTAATTAAGGGGTCACTTTTAAGATATTTTAGATCCTATTTTAGATTCCTCGACGGTATATCTGAAGGTCCTAGACACTTTAAGGCACTTAAAGGGACTTTGGGACAAGGACGGCGATTTAAATTGGTCTTGGAGGTGCCTATAAATAGATGGATCCGTGATTTGGGGGGTAGCTGTAAAAGTAGGTCCCTGGAGGAGCCCTTGAAAGTGACTGAAACGACTTAAGAGTCCCAAATGTAGGTTTGAAATAGATTTACAAATAAACAAGACCGTGGAGGAGAGAGAGGGAGAGTGACTGAGCCTCAAAGGGTTATGGATTGAAGCTTTTAACCGTTTTAATAGGGACTTTATAAGTCTAAAAATTATAAGCTAGAGGTACTGACTGACTTAAGAGGTTTAGAACTTTAGAATATGGTTTAGATAGGTAAACAAATTACCTAAATACAAATTTAAGGCTTATATTTACTCATATTCGTATATACCATTATGGAAAGCCTGAAACCAGACCTTAATCAGAGATACCTTAACTTTGTACTACATATTAACAAAGTATATTGCATATATCACTAGGAATGCACGTTAATTAATCCTAAGTAAACCTTAAGAATCTATGCTATATGCTACAATATGTAAATGGCAAGCAAAATGGTCAACCCTTTTGGAGTACTTTATTTAACAAGCACCCTTTATACTATGTATGTGCCTATGCCTATTTATAACCCTTTAGCTAAACATTATATAAATTATATTTCAAACCTATAATAACTTGCTAAGATCGTAGGTATACCTAGGGGTAATATTATGGTTGAAAAGATGCATTTGCCCTTAATTTGATCTTGAAAAGTCGAAGAGTTTCTTGACAATTCTCCTCGGAACAAAAAGTTCAATAAACAGAGCACAAAAAACACATAAATTAATAATGAGCCAGAGTTTGCAGAGTTTGCCCTTAAAATCCGGTTTAGAAGTGCAAGTTTTGGTGTAAAAAAATGATTGTTACACCCCATAAATGAATTCTCAAAGATTAAGAGCAACATTCTGGGATTTCCATTTCTAAAAAATTCATTTTAAATTCAAAATTGCTCCAGGCTTAACTTTTTTTTAACTATCTGCAGTTTGTTTCATTTTGAATTCAATTTCTAATGAATTCTCTAGAAAAATCCCGTATATCCGTATTTAATAAATATTTTAAGACAGTTTGCGCAAAAAGATCAAAAGATTATTCTAATAGTACAATATATACACCCATTATCCCATATTTAAATGAACACGCAAAATTGGAAATATTCTTGGAAAAATCCCTAAAATTACATATTATATGCATTGCAGGGTATGTATTGTACTACAATCTATATTAAAGCTTTAAATACGATAATATCTAGGTAGTATTATATATTGGTTAAATTATGTTTAATAAGCACATTAGTCTAAAATATGCATAATATTAATGATATATCTGAATTTTGCGTTTGATTTTTCCTGAAAAATCCCATTATTTTTTAAATTCTTAGGATTTTGAATATTTTATTTGAAATAAAACTTGTTATATAATATATCTGTGTAATACAGAGTACAATAGAATATTTATTGGCAATTTTGAAGTACAAACCAATGAATGGAAGGGGGGCCCAAGTTAAATGTTTTAGAGGTGAATCGCATTCATTGTCAAAACCCCAAAAGCAAGTTTTTGGGACCGCAAAACTTGATTATATTGCAACTGCAAATGTGTAATCTTTGGTGAGTATAGGCCTTTTACTCGAGATATACTCTTAAGAGCATTATAAACGAGATTCCAACTTGAACTGATGAAATCGAGCAAATCTAAAAAGATTACACAAACAATTCTTACCCTTAGATCGCTTTAGATCGTTCAGCCTATGCTGTATCGTATCATTATTTACCTGTTTTACATATTTGCGAATACAAATGCATATGAATAGGCGAGGATTATACACATTATAACATTGAAGAACTCAATACAAGTGCGAATGCAAAGGTCCAAATCATGTGCATGCGAAATATACAAATTTGCATAAAAGGGAGAGTTCCAAAGACTTTAAAAAAGCCTAATCTGCTTGGCCAATATTCGCTATTCATTGTAGGTAGATCTATCAATTAGATAGAAATTATTAGAATCGATTTGAGAGGACTTTATTCTAATTTAAATGCAACTGACCATATGCGAAATATTATAGGTGGATAATTGCCGACAAAATTTGCAAATTCCTCAATTCGCAATCCATCCTCAATTGTGCATCCTGCCCCTGGGATCTGAGGTTTATAATTTCCGGATAAAATACTCTGTAATTTTAACCAATTTAAATTAAAGTAAAATTATTATGATAAAATTATTGAGATATATTGAATGCTCAAATTCTAATTGGATTATCTGCATAAAGTAGGTAGGTAGTTGTCATTTTTCGCAATAAGTTGTTCAATTAGGAAATCCTTAGCTCTCATAAGTCTGTGGACGTCGTAGAATCATTATTTGGGAACAAATGGACATGTACCTAGATCATTAATTGCTCATATAGTATCCCTCGCCTAATTCATCAACTTAATAGGATTATCAATGACGACTGGCTACTTGAAGAATTTGATTTATCATTTAATTAGTCATAGGGCAAAGGTGTAAGACGCAGATACTTGCCTAGTTTTGTCATCTCATAATTTGACAATTTCTTACCCAATTTTTTGCCCTCAAAAGTTTAAATCAGTAAAATTGGATGAAGAGGAATCATCAGGATCATCTTCATTTTATTTATATCAGTAAATTAATTCCATAATTATTTAGCGAAATGGCTTGAACTTTAGGAAATTATAGCAAGATGCCTACGGTATACCTACTCTTTTTGTCGATCTTAGGATCCGGAATTCAATTGCTCCTGAATCTCTTGAGGAAACAAATCCCAAAATTCAAATACTAATTAGTAGTAATTATCAAGTATCAATTCACCCTAGAGGAAATATGAATACAAAATATAAAAAATTGAGCCCAAAAGGCAATATTAATCAATGATTTACCTATAAGTATACATGCAATCAGTAACCTAATACGCTAATTCTGTATCAGATTCTGTATTAAATTAATTACTTTAATATGTATTTGAAATGGCAAAAAATTAGCACTTTTTTGTTAATATTTAAAATGAAAGGTTTGGGGAAATGATTAGAATATTTACAAGGAAAAACCAAACTTGTCTAAATTGGCGTGATGCGTGAGAATACCTAGATGTAATTGTTATTTAAATTCCCTATTTTGCAATTTACTTATCCAATCGTACTTGATACTACTTTCATAGGTATTGTAGGTACCTACTTAAAGTTTTAACCATTAGCTGACATTTATCGCAAGGCTCAATTGCGTCAATTCGATTTAAAATCAATGTTTTGACACTGAAAAACTTGTAATTCAAAATTTCCAATGTAAAAGCCTGATTTAGCCATAATCTATTAAGTTTTAGACCTAGACGCTTTTAATCCCAATTCGATATGGCATAATACGGATTAAATATGCGGTTTAAATGACTTTCAAAGATCCAAATGAGCATTTTTCAATACAAATCTATTATCTAGGACCCTAGATATCTTTTTTCATGCACAATTTACTAAAAAAAATCAAAAGATGCTAGCAATTTCCAAAAGATTTAAGTATCGTAATAGAATAGGCCGTAATTAGAGTATACACATGTAGTGCAATTATGTTTTTATTCTCATTTTGTTCCATCTCTTCCCATTTTTGCAATGATACGAGTATAGTAGCTTAAACTATTACATCTAGGATCTACGATAATTAAAGTACAGACAAGTGTGTAATTATTATCCAATTCTACTTGAAAAAAAAGACTAGAACACGGAATTCTTTTTCGTGATATCCTCAAATTATCCACAAATCTTATATAATTTTTTAAGAATCCCCCACCAATTAAATGAAGATCTCTGATTCGAATGTAAATTAATTTGTAGCAAATCTTTGTCTTTCGAATGAATATTGAATTTAAAAAAGTAATTAAAATAGCGTGCATTTTTTTAAAAAAAATGATGTCCAATCCAAGCATTTTTGAGATTTCTCAACATATCCTTAAAATATTGTACTATTAAAGAGTAGTAGTAGCCTAATAATATCATTATTAATAGTACATAAAATGTTAGAAATGTAAAATATATAGCTTTTAAAGTTATAGTAAGTAGCCTTGAAAGAATTAGTAGTAGTACAAATATCAATAATTTAAACGGATTGATTTTTTTTTTGGCCTATAGCTCATCACAATGAATTCTGGAGGATTAGAATGTACAATTGTAATCCCACAAATTATCCTTAAACACTTTACTTAATTTTAGAAAAAATCTATTAATCTATTATATCCAATAATATGGATATATCCTAATATCAGATTCATTAATTTAGTCAATCAGACACAAAAATAAAGTTATCTATCCCATACATACCTCCACCATAAAGAAACTCATTCTCAATTCAAAGAAAGCTAAGCAGTACCTATTCCTAATTAATTACATTAGTATTTCCCTATCTATTCGTAATTCTAGGTAGAATCTACAAATTAAAATATGTGTTTTTTGGAGGCTTTTCAAAGCATTTTCTAAAATTAATAAAAACAGTGCGTTGCAGTTAATAATATCATGAGTTCATTTTGTATTATTAGAATAGAATTAAATTCAGTTAAAAATTGGATGATGCTCAAAATAATTCAAGGGCCCCAAGAAGATTCATTGAAGAAGCGAAGATAGAGAGTTTGAAGATGGTTCTTTCAGGGTCCCCGTTGGGAAATCATCCCCTGAAATTTGTAGATTTGAATACTCTTTTCCAAATGCCAAACTTTTCTAAAAAAATTCAAAAAACATTAAAAAACTTTAAAATTCTGGCCAAAAATTGTATTAATTTAATTTAAAAAAGCCGTACCTGCTGCGCTTGTATTCTTTGTGAAATTGTATCAACATAATGTTGAAGGGCGAGGTAAATAAATTGGTATTGGGCTTCAGTTTGAACCATTCCAGACCTTTGTGCTCGAACCATTTGAATTGTACGCCGGATATCAATATTTGTATGAAGTCCAAACCTTCGGACTTGGTCCACAATAAGGTCAATTACAATAAATGTCCCGGTACGACCTATCCCAGCCGAGCAATGGACAGCAATGGGTCCAGCTCGACCACCTCCACCTCCTCCAATCCCCTCTTGACGAGCATTTACTTCAGATAAAAAATTTAGTACACAACCAGGATCATCTGGGACGCCGTGATCTGGCCACGCTTGGAAATGATATTGGTAAATTATACGTTCGGGGCTCCCATCTTTACTAAATGATATTTCTCGCAGTGTAAAATCCGAATTATGACCTTCTTTAATCAATTTGAGCTTCATTCCACCCTCTAATTCTTTAACTTCACCCGCATCCGGCCAATAATGTGCACATTTGCTCTTGGAACGTTCAAATTCCTTGGTGGTCATTACAATTACTCGAGAATCCTCTTGCCACATCATATACCAAAAGTCAGCAGTTGTTGAAGGAGTACACCCTTGGGTTGCAATATAAGATTTGGTCGAATCTTCGAATAGCTCATCTTGCGGCCGTATATAATTTGCATTAATATAATCATGTGGCCAAGGATCACGGAGGATGACACGTGTATGATCAAATGGTAGGATATTTTTGTATCGATTACGGTTACGATTTGCTAGAGATTGACCCTCCTTACGGGAATATAAATGCTTTACTTCTTGCTGTTGTAATGATTCAAATTCTTCCCAAAATCCAGCTTTTTTACCATTCTCACGGGTTAGCTCTTTGACACGGACATTTATCCCAGATGCAGAGATTTTTGTAGCATTTAGAGGCTGCTTTAAATGAACTATTGTCCCTGTTGTGTCAACCATTGGATTTTTTTTACAATGTTCAACTAGATCTGTGAGGGATTCGAATCTTTCGCTTGATCCTACGTCGTATTTCCCATTCTGAAAAAAAGAATGACATCAGATTTAAGTAAATAGACGCAGATTTATCATTTCCGCTTGAATTTGAGCAATATTTGCATTTCTTTAAGTAAATAGCATGTATTTCTTATACCTCGTAGCGGAAATAAAGTAAATAAATTGTAATAAAATACCTCGTAGCGGATCTTGACGTGTGTGACTGAATCATCTATCCTAACCTGTGTTAAAACATATTTTATATGAGGATTTGATCATTTTAGCGTGTTTTAAATTGAGAATTTACCGACAAAACAAAATGACCAGGATTAGACTGAGATTCCCGAACTAGAAACGACCCTGGCTTTGCTTTTTCCAGTAAAACCTGAAGAAAATATTCAAAATTAGCATTCTTTGAGGAAAAAATACAAGAAAAATGTAAAAACCTTTTCAGCATGCTTTCCAGCAATGTCCCCGTGAAACCAGCGTTCATTTGTGGGGTCAGCACAATAAAATGGGAATTTTAGCTCAATTATCTCCCCATTCTTCTCGCGTAGTTGGCCCTATTTTTCAAAAATACAGTTTAGACTTCAAAAAATTAAATAATTGAGCTTTTACTATAATGTTTTACCTGGTTCTCGGTATAAAATTGGATCAGTTCAGAAAGGGTTGCGAATTTTTCACCACCGTACAGATCATAAAAGTCACCTGTAATCATAAAAAGATTTAAAAAATCACATAATTTAACGAAATCCACGTTTGGACATGCCTTAATTTTTAGAATGGTCAATCTTAGCTCAAATCTTACCAGTATTTTGTATTTTGACGTGTGTTACAGATCCGTGTCTTTTCACCGTGAGCTAATTAAATTAATAAATATTAAAACAATTAATTTAATGCAATAAAAAATGAAAGTTGACAGCCTAGGGCTCAAGATATTTATTAAGGCCGTCCTTACGGTAAAGTCTCCAGGAGAGGATCGTGATGGCCGAGCTAGAAAACTTCCTTCTAATCCCTATTCCAAAATAATAATAGATTTAATTAGTAATCAATTGGAATTAATTAATTAAGAACTCTGAAAGCACCTTTTCACTCAAGAGTTTTTCCGCCTCAATTCCAGAAATATTTGGATGAAACCATCTGCAAAAATACGGATTAATTAGCTCCATTGGACAATTAATTAAATTTTAAACATTGCTTAAAAGTTCCAATTAATTATTAAATTGTAGAAGTAATTTATAAATGACAAAAATTACCGTCTGCAAGTCATTTCAAAATCCCAACCACAAACTGCTTTCGAGTCTCGCCAAATTCCCCAAAGTCCTTGGGCTAATTAGGTAGAAAAATAAATGTATTAATTAGTTGGACACACATGGAATATTTGCAGCTGCTAATTAACTAAATGACATTAAATTTTAATTGACAGAGGCCGAGGAATTAATTTTTAAAGTCAAGTCAAACTTCAAAGAGAAAGTTTATTGATTTTAGGGGGCGGATTTTATATACTTTCATTTCGCCCCATTGGACAAGACTTCCTAATCGGATTTTGGGGCATCTGACCCCGTTTCCGGTTTGATTTCCGGTTAATTAATTAATTAATTAGAGCATTTAGGTTTATTTTTATCTTTTGAAGAAGGTTCCACATGAATGGATGCTTATATGAGGATAATGGCTTACTTTCATTCTGAATTTTGATGAGAATTCTGATTCTGGGATGGGCGTCGCAGTGAATTGCGTCCAGGAATTGGTTAAAGATGTACAATGCGCTCTTAAATTAATTAATTAACAATTGATATTCTTTTTTAGATGTAAAAAGCTTATAATTTTAATATAAACATACGTCGGGGACCCGTGGTATAAAATATCAATAAGAAGTTCTCATTAGAACTCAAACTTTCCAGGAATTTCCTCAAAATGAGGGGATTTGGGGGGTTTTTTGAAGGAAATAAACGGAGGATGAATCTATCCAGGTTCAAAATTGATGCTGAATGTTTTATTGCATTATATGAAGTCTTTATTCACCATTTAAGATCACTTTGTCACTCAGGTTGAGCTAACTCTCTCTTTCGACCCCCTTGACCTTACTGAGCGAAACGAGTGAAGCAAAGCCAAAGTCAAGACTCACCTAGTTGAACCTTCTAGGAGGATTTCGCATACACTCTCTAGTAAATTATATAGATTTTTGCATGTATTGATAGGTGGGCTTGCACCTTGCACAGGTAAAAATATAAAAGTATGCAAATATTAAATTTGGGTTCCTCCCAGAGCTGCTAAAGGAGCGAAGGACGAGAGTCTGAGAGACCGGCCCTCGCCATATAAGGTCGGAGGTTAATTAGCCAATTTCTGACTACCTTTGTGGCTTCTCCACTTTAATATAGAACATTATAGGACATGGAAAAACTAATCATCCACTAGTATACATCTTCAGAAGCTCCTTTGATATCATCACAAGACTTGAGCATTGAATTATTCGAGGATATATTGCGATACGTGTTAATATTTCCTATATTAACCTATCTTTTCGATATTCCTCAGTAGGTATCAGTATCTTTCTCATATTTCCGATCTTTCCAATGCAATGTTGTTTTATATTTCCTGCATGTATTGTAGCTTGATCCCTGACAGAATATCACTATTTATCAAATTATCACGGATAAATTCATTAAATACTTTTAATTAAAAAATATATTTAAATTATTTATCATTCACGTAAGCAAATATCGTAAATTAATCATGTATGCTACAATGATTGATTAATTTATACATAATTAGTCACTGCCAGTACTCATATCTGTATTAATACGAATGCACGAATACGATAAATGCGATACCTAATACTGATACAAGAGTTAGATTAGATTGGAAAAGTCAATGCCGTAATTTGTAATTTGTTAATGAAAGGCTTTTGAGGTGGTGATGATTAATAGGAAATATTGCAGGTATTTAATATGTAAATGTTGATAATTAGATTATTTTTATCAAAAATGTTAAGCCCAAAGATAATTCCTAATTCCTATGAACCGAATCATACTTGTACAAATATGCGAATTTAATAAACCCAAAATTAGTCGTCATTTTTGATTGTGAATGATTTGACTTTTTATTTTAGACCCCACTTTTAATATTGTAGATAGATTTGTATCATATATTTTTAATATATTGTAAATTGCATTTCATTGTAAATTATTTTTGGAAATCAAAATGAGCGTTACAGATATTCCTCAGGACGCTAAGGATGAGATCATTCGGAAGATTGACGAGGTTTTCGAAGTAAGTTTAAATCAATTAATAATTAAAGACATACCCTACCCAAAAATATTGATTTAGGAAGCAAAAGATTGGCTTCCTTACATTGGATATGGCGTTGGAGGATTTCTTCTAGTACTTCTCATCCTCATACTTATCTTGCTAATACTCTTCTGTGTGTAAGTCCGATCTAATTACCTATTCTTCAAATTTAGAATTACTTATATTAATTGAATTTTAATTAATTTATAAAAAAGGATCATGTCAAAGCTCTCTCGAGTGGAAAGACTTCAAAGAAGAGCGGAAGCAGAAATGCTCAAAGGTCCAGCCAACCCTTGGGGTCAAACGCAAACCTCGGGTGGAATTGTCAATAATAGATTCAAGTCGGACACAAGCTTACAGTATTAAAATTTATATAAATGTACATTTATTAATAAATATAATCAATCATTTAATTAATAAAAATGCGTCTAAATTTCAGGCAACAAAACACCCCAGCGATTTATACGGGATATTCCGCTCAAGGTCCATCGCAGGAAAATAGGGACTATTATTAACGATGAGGAATTTTCATAATTATATTTATCGGATTAGTCATATTTTATTTTATTCGATTGATTAATTTTATCTTGATTTATTTATCCTGTTTTATCGCAATCTCGAGTGTTAAATACCAAATTAGTTTCGTAAATAAAATCCTATCAATTACCATCTTGGCTTTAGGGGTTTGCGACATTCTGGGGAGGTTGTTTATTGGCATTCGCTATTATTAATTCCACTTTTAGTCGACAGCCACTTAGATATTTTACTTTGTGAAACAAAGGAGAGTTGGGCTAGGTCCTAGGACCCCATTTTTAGAAATTCGGGGAAATAGTGACAATTGAATTTAAGCGTTTAGAAATATATCGAGCACAGAATAGATAAAAGTTCAATTCAAAATTTCAACCCTTTCTTTAATTGCATATTTGCACATACTACGAGCCGTTGGAACCCATTCATCTCTATTCTCTAAATTACACCTACCGAGAGATTCGGCTCGCCCTTACTTTTGCGATTGCATTTCAAAGCATTTAAAAAGTCATGAAAGTCTCCCTAAGCTATGCTCTGCAATTCAGAGTCTGAATACAATTTCTCTCCAACAAAGGCACCCCAAAAAATAGGTACCATTTTGTCACCCTTTCTCTGGCGTCTTTTATTAAAAGTTTAGAAAGAGTCGGGATAAAAAATAAAACTCGTGGAATGCCACCTTTTCGAGTCATTATTAGACTGACCATTGGTCAACTACTTAATTTAAAGATTTAATTATTTTTAAAACTTTCAAAAATGTTGTCAATTCTCATCCTAAGTTGCATCCTCCTCATCTCACCCTTGTCATCCTCCGAAGAACTTCAAAGGGTAAACTTTTCGACATTGAGATCCAGCTTTTGCGAAATTATTAATTTTTGTCCTTTAAAAAAACAGGTCAAAAGGGGAGGTTTCACTGGACATGGAGCGTATGGCGCCGCTGGAGGCTATGCATATTCGAGTGACCTTTTAATAGGGTCAGGGGTCGGTGGTAATCTGGCCTATGATTCTAATCAGCGTAATTTATTCGCCATTAATGCCGGATGTAAGTTCAGAATCACATTTTGGGCCTAAAATGATCAAATTTATTAATTTAATGAATTTTTTCAAGCTTTGGGAAGCTCGTTTGACGTCGGACCATACGCCGAATCAATCGCAAAAGCTACACGGACTTCGGCTGCGGCAGGATCGAAATTTAAAGGCGGATATGGACGAAAATAAGCTTTACCAATAAAAAAATATGCCAAAAAACAATCTACTTCGAAGCAAGTTTATAATACAAATATTTGTACAAATCCCAATCTGATTGTTAATTAATGATCTATTTCACAATTTGATTGTCTTGAAATTCTTGCAAATACAGTCTAAAATTCTATAAATGATTTGGCGTAATAATATAATGTAAATCCATCAATCTCAAGCCTTTTGAAATAAACTCTGACTTAATTATATGGCGGAAATAAAGTTTATAAGCTTTCAACTTTCTATCCCATTCTATCCAGTTTCTTTACTCGTAAATAAACACTTGAATTCATCTTACAAACTCTTCAGAATGCATAGGACAAAAGAGATCGAGAAACACGTGTAAATAAACTCTGAATTATATCAGTTACATTTTGATTATATGCAGAGTATATCTAGAACATTATTGCAAATCACTTTATTTAAGATGGGCTCTAATTAAGACTTGTATCCAGTCCTTTTACTTTGTGTAATGTTAAATTATTTACGGTTAAAAGTCTAAATTATACATATCATGTGCATGGGATGTGTGTACTATTACTACCTGCATCAATTAAATATAATATCAATTTGTATTTATTTGATATTATATTAGACTATACTTATATGAGATTGAATACTCTCATTTATTACGTAAAATCATTTCTATTACGTTAATTCATTTCTTTATTTGAAGATCTCTTCATATTATTGACCCATATTATTTTGGAATCATGCTGCGAATGATATAGGGAAATGGACTAATTTGTGTAAGCATTTAAAAGCTTCCGAAACCTATTGAATCTAAGTACATGAACATATGAAGGATTCAAGATGTCTCAGAGGCTGCTCATAGGCTTTTGGTTCAAGGTAGTCTTGATGCTTAGTAGGAACAATAGTTTAACGGATCAATTAAAACACCGCCTTTTTCTTAAATACTTTTGAACCCACGGAGGCACCCCTCAGACCATCTTCCAACTTTCCCAAATTCTCACGGATCCTCTCCTAACTAAAATACTCGACTTTTCAAACGTGACATGTCATCCGACTAGCTCCTTATTTGTGCCGATTCCGTGCCAAAACCAACTCAAACAGTTTGGAAAAGTTTCTTTAAAATATCTTCCCAAAATGCCTTCCAAATTGGCATCAATTTTTATGCTCATATTCGCCATATTTCAATTTGGAGGACAATCCCACGTAAGACATAAACCAAAGCCTCATAAGCTATTTTGGCAAATTGATCTACTTTTTCGCAATTCTAGTCAAAGGAAAGGTCAAAGCGGGGTGCTTCCATTTACCCAGTTTTTGGTTCTGGGACTGGACATTCACAATTCTTATCAATGCATGATGCCACACCCTTCATAGGCTACCTCGGAGGAGGTCATTCGATGACATCTCCAGCCACTTCCGCCTCCTATACTTCCTACTCTTTTGCACCACCACCTTCAAGCTATTCCTTCCAAGCTGGACCAATTTCCAGGCTTGGGATGGCATCCTCCTCCTTTGATGACTCTCACCTTGCCCGATTTTCCATCTCACCTTACTCGATGTCATTCCCTTCGTCATCAGGCTCGAGCTCAAGCTCATCTCATGGTCAATCGACCTCCTCATCTGTCAGGAAAGAGACCTGGGCGTCTCCACCACCAACTCCAGCTCTGATGGATCAAGGATCTGCTTGGCCCATGTGGGGATCCACGCCAGTGACAAGCTATAGCTCACCTACCCCTGTTTATTCCCGTTCAAGCTACTCTAGCCCCGGCGTTGACACCTCTAATCCTTGGGCGACTTCCGGGTCAGCCCAAAATGGTTGGGAAACAACGGATTATGGCTATATTTCCCCGAATTTTGCAAATGTAGCTTCAGGATCCCATTCAGCGTAATTTTAAATTGTATTTCTATTCATTAAATGGTCATTTTGATCAATTCCAGCCCTTCTTATGCCATTCCTCCGGCTTCATATCCAATGCCAATGTCATACAATGCGAAAAAAAGAAGTGATACTGGACCTGTACATTCGGTGGATGCTTCTGCACTCCAACATTCGGTAAAGATCTCAATAATTTGAATTATACTTATAATATTAATGATATATTGTAAATCATTATTGAATATCAGGCCCAATTAAGCTGGAACTCGCAGAATGAACTTATAAATCAATTGCTCGCACACTCCCCCAGGTCTGACTACAGTAAGGGATGAGATTCAGGATTCTGGGGATGAGTCTGAGGAATTTAGAAATAGAATTTTTAATATGCTTTATACATAGTGTATTTTGTGTAAAATTCTCTGAATAAAAATCAATAAAATAGGACTCTGAATTAATTTTATCAAGCAATTATTTGAATTTAAATTGATCCTCCTCACCAGCTCTTTATAGGCAATTAAATTTAAAAATATAAGATTTTTAGGTATTTTAATATTATATCTTCTCATTTGCTTATATATCCCAGTTTTAATTAATCCTAAGAGATTTACCTTCTTAGTCCTAGGGTAAGAGACTCTTACTAATCCTAAGAGTCATTAATTTAATATAATTTGAATTTTTACAAAAATCTAATCCTAACAATGATAGATATTGTATTTGTAGGATGTCGAATATCTTAGAATTAGTATTACTTTTTAGCCCGTTCTCTTATTTTAAGATAAGAACGGGGTATAGTGTTTGGAATGTCTGTCCGTCCGTCCGTCCGTCCGTCTGTCTGTCCGAACGATATCTCTCG
>JAAZTK010000082.1:0-32613 GCA_036507255.1 Megalothorax incertus | reverse complement strand
CAAGCAACCGGAAACTCTTTTAATTTTGGCATTTTTTAAAAAGCGCCATCTTTGAATTTCTTACCTCCTCCTCCTAAAAATTGATTTTTTTTGCCGTTAAAAAATTGCATCAAATTTTAGAATTGCATTGTTAGATTGTACCGTATCCACCTATGTGAAATTAAATAATCGTAATATTTGCAACAATATTTTTTTTACAATAAGTCGTACCGTAACCTCCTTGCCCTTGACCACCCTCTTGATATTGGCTCTTATTTTTGTTCTTTTTCTTCTTCATGGGCTTGGAAGGCTCAACTTCAGGCTCCTCCTCTTCCTCTTCTTCCTCCTCCGCAGGTTGTGGCTTAGGTTGCTTCTTTCTTTTCAAAGGCCTACCCTCCCCGCCACCCATCTCTTGACCTTCACTCATCCCTTCTGACATCTCACCCTCTTGACCCTCACCCTCTTGGCCGCCCTTTCTGGCGAGGACTACCACCAGAAGTCCCGCAAAAAGAAATAGAGCCAGAGAAATCTGCATTTAAAAATATGCTTTTATTTTTAAAAAATATTTCAAACTCGAATTTACCTTCATTTTGAAATATTTAAATCAATAAGGGTTTGATTTGTGATAAAATGCAATTAAATGAGCTGCTTCGACATACCCCCTTTTATAATTAAAATTTGACGAGATTTTAATTGGGATTTAATTTCTTTTCTTATGAACTCTAGCCAGGCGAACCATATCTTCCTTTAAGTAGAATAATTAGGAATTTCTTGATAATTTTAAGTTAATTTTGATAGGATTTATTTCAATAGATTCGAAGTTTACAATCATTAGATTACAGAGTTCATTTTTGCTAATTTGAGAAATATTTTACGAGAATTTACTATCGATTTGCTATAAGATTTTAATACTTATTCTAATACATATTTAGGATTGCTTTGTAATACCGTGTACTATGGATTGCTTCAAGGTAAAGTTTATTGGTTTGTGTGCGTCCTCATCCCTAAAATACTGTGAATATTAGGTAGTATTTAATTAAGTGCATTAAGAAAAATTGTTAATTTTTGAGCATGAATTAAAAATCTTAGAATGAATCTACACACAATGTATTTATATCATACTACTACGTTTACTTATGATTTATGATTAAAAATTGGCCAGGTATAGGCGTCTAATCAACTTATGGAATACTAGATAAAGTAATGGATTGTATTTGAGAGGAATTTATCGATAAAAATCTCAGAATCCAGTACTGCAATATGAGCAGCACGTCCAATAAAGCTGTTTGCAGAGTGGGATCCAATCCCCGTATGATGGACATCAAATCTGACCAAACTATTCCAGAAAAAAATCCATTAATTTAATTCTGGGCGAGTATTTTGTGTAAATTAATTTTTAAAGCTTACTTGCTATGCTTAAGAATGGGATTGATTAGATTTGAGACCATTTCTCGGTAAGCGACACCTACATTTAATTAAAATAAATTAAATTTCAATCTTGGATGATGTCAACGCCAAGACTTACCAATAGTAGAATGCTTATCCTTTAGCGATAGCTTCGAATGGGCAATATGAGCTGAGTGTATGGGCACATATCGATCTATTGGCAAAATAATACAAAATTTCAGACCATATAATCCCAATTTTGATCCCAATTTAATGCCCTACCTTGAGTAGATGATCCACAAAGTAGGACATATTTAAATCGATGCAAATTTGAATTCTCTGTCAATTGATAGAGAAATGTTTGCCGAATATCCGGATGATCTTTGAGGCTTAATTCCAGAAGTGATGTTGATTTTTTCCATTTTTGCATCAACCACATTCCAACATTAACAATTCCAGATTGATTATAAAGGGTCCCCAAATGAGGTCCAGATAATGAAAGGAAAGTATGAAGTTTTGGTAGTAGAAAAGCAAATTCTGGTCTTGATAGCGCAGATCGGATAATTATATTCCCTAAAGAATGTCCAACAAAGCTGACCCTCTTCAGCTGAGGTCCAAGACCATTCTCAGAAATATAAGACGTCACTTCGGATATGAATTTGTCAGTCATTGTTCGAAAACTTGAGAATGTGACACCATCTTGATTCTTCTCGCTCATAAGAAAGTGTAGGTTATGTGATGGGAGACTTAGCTCAAGATAAACCCGAAATAGACGAAGATCATGCGAAGATCCATCAAGTCCATGAACGCAAATAATCAAATGAAGTCCAGCTGGATGAAAAACTCGAAGTTCATCAGCAAATTCGAAGAATGGGAGCGAAACATTTGCGGGATTCCCTGAAAAAAGTGGAGGAAGTTCAGATGATTTGGCGCTGGATGATTCTGGGTTAAGGATCATTTCGAACGAAGGTCTTCGTTGAGAATCCGAACTTTTAGCGTTGATATTATAGCATGAGCATACATATTGGGATTTTTTGTAGAGCCCTTTTCCCTCATGTTGATGAGATTTGCCATCTTTTGATTCTTTTTCAGTATTAGCCCCAATACTTCCCTTCCTTTGAATCGGGAGCATTTTAATATTAATTGCAATATCTTCCGAGGAAAGGCCACCGCCATCACCATCTCGGAATCCGACAGGTGGCGGTGGTGGCGGTACAATCTGACCATCATTAAATTCCGCTGGAGGTTGAATAATTTCTCCAGGGCTTCGTTGAGGTCCATGCGGGATTTTAGGTCCAGAAAGACATCTTTCCGAAGTTGCATCGTCGGCGTCGGCAGGGCTGGTGATATCAGTTTCTTGCGATAGCGTAAGCTTCTGGAAATCATTCATCAGATGCGGCGTGGACCGACTTAGGCGTAGACTAAATTCTTGTTGATGTTTATGATAAGCTGCAAGGGCAGCAGTCTTTTTAGGTGGCGGTGGCGGTGGACCTTGATGGAGTGCCAATGAAGAAAATTCAAGGTCTGAAGTTGATGTAAATCCTCGCTGTTGATAAGTCTGAGGCTGGGATTTTCGGCGTCCTTCGAGGCTATTTGTATTTGCGGGGACTTGAGTTGAAAGTGGAAGAACCGGAAGTAATTTCGAACCACCAGTCATCGTGTCACCTTTTTTGGACCTTGCGTTGACCCCTCGACAAGGTAGAGTAGCCGCATGGTTCATTGGGGTAGGTAGAATATTTCTTTTGGAAGTGACCCCTGGCTCAAACAAATAAAAACCACGATTCCGTTCCTCAGCCTCCTTGAGAATCATAATAATTTCTTCATTCTCTTCACCGATTGAGTCTGGAGAATTGAGTAGATTATTGATGGACCCCTTGCGATCTCCGGACACCCTTTCATTCTCATCAAGGGTGAGGTCAAGGCTTTTTGACCGATTTCTTTGTTGTTTTAAATTTGGTTCAATTAGCTCTTTTTGCTGGATATCTCGTCCAACATTAAGGGCACGCTCATTCAATTGTATTGAAGGTAGTGCAGAATTGCTTACACTTGAGGATTCTTGGAGTGCTTTTGCTTGAAGATTTTGATGAATAAAATCTTCTTTAAAATGAGCCGAAAACACAGGATTTGAAAAATGATTTGATTTCTTTGATGGCACGGGTGGCAGGGTCAGAGTAGGGAGTAGGGGGAGGTTCCCAGAGGACTCGGTAGGTGGCGTACAGCAGCAGGAATAATTTTGGAGGCGTTCAGCGCCAGGGGGAGCCGTGAAATTAGATTTTGGTGCAGGTTTCTTTACGGAAGGTATTAGAATTTCAATCCCATCGGTCTTAATCTTTGAATTTTGGAGGTTAGCGCAATTTACGAAACGTTCTTCGAATATTATTGGTACAGAATTAGCATCCCCATCAAGTTCTGCGCAGGAAATGGGTAGGAGTTCATAAATGATTGATTTTTTGAGCATTGAAATTAATTGATGCGTATTGAAATTTGGTTGGGTCCCTAGACCTGCCGCACCTGATGCTAGCTGGACATCTTTAACTTGATAGATGGATTGAACTAGATTGACTAGGATTGAGAGGTGTGCTTGGGATGAGAATTGTGGGAAATCTGGTGAGGAGGATGACGGCGCACCTTGAAGATTTAAATAATAATGGAGATCAGATAGGGAATCTGGAGATTCGAGTGCCGAGGAATAATTTGCGATAAGGAATTGATAAATTTGAGAAAAATAGGATCCTTTGCTGATGACCAGCTTTGAGAGGTTGGGGGGTGGTGGTGGTGGACCCTTTTTATTGGATTTTCGACTACCTCCACCTCCTCCGGTGAAAGAATGAAGTAAATGGTTAGGGCGTGGTGGCGGAGGATCATCAACGGGAACGAGATGAGATGCAAAGAGATCTGTACGATGTGTAGTCACGTAAAAACCTTCAGCAAAACGCTTAGTTCGAGCTAGATGGTGTCGCATTCGCAGAAAGCGTCGAACCCTATCATTCCCGACGATCGAATCAAGGAATCGATGCCACATTAGAATATTTTCGGCATTAATTCGAGTCCAGGCTGAAATTGACCTCCATTCCGAGCTTGACCTCTTGCGAGAGTGAGGTGGATGAGGTGCGGTAAAGACTTCTTCGTCATCCTCATCGCGAGAGTTGCTCCTCCTAGCGGAATCTTCGCTAGAATTTGATGCTTTCCCACCCTTCCCAACGCCACAATCGCACATATGTTCTTCTTTGTTCGAGCTACTTTTCCTACGCTCCTTTTTTGACCCGGAATTCGCATTTGGCGTCGGCTGTGTCTCAGCCTTTGGAACTCCGACATCTTCACCTTCAATAATTTGTAGAAAATGGCGTAGATTGAGCTTAAGTTTTGTATTAACAGCCTTTAGAATTCCTGAGACAAGGCGAAGTTTCTCCCTACGCTTTCGTGCTTTTGATTTTGCTGGCATTTTTCGACTTTTTTTGCTCCCAGAACATGATTTTTTCGAAGAACTTTTTGTAGATCGTGTCTCATCTGTGGCATCGTCCATCTGATTCATCGCAGATGTCGAGGATGATTTCCTCCGCTTTGATTTCGCCTTTTTCCTCGAAGAATTTGAAGAAATTGAATGATTTTTTGAAAGTTTTCGCGAAGAAGATGAACTTCGTTTGAGTTTGGATCCTCCGGAAGAAGATTCGCATGTGGAGTGAGATGACGTCGAGAAGAATACTCCAGAAGTTGAGGAATCCGTGTGAAGGGAGAGTGAATTTAGAGTACCTAGCTCAGCAGCCTCTTCCTCCTCATCCTCGTCAGAGCTTGATTCTTCTGAAATTCAAGAAAAAACGCTTAAAAATATTGTTTTTAAATGAAATTTGGATGAAATCTGCACTTACTGTTGTAATAATAATCTCCAGAAGACGCAGATTCATCCCCCGAAGAACCTCCAGATGATGAGAGCGAATATGATCCATATCCAGCCGTACGAAGGGTGGAATTTGATGCAGAATTTGAAGAATCATTTGATGTTGAAGATGTTGAGGATCGGGTCTTCGAGGTTGACCCTTGAGGGCCCGAGCAATCAATAAAATGCATCGATGGAGAGATTGCAATCCCTCCGCCGCTCTCATTTGATTTTTTCCGGGAACCACCATCTCCAGACCCGCCTCCAGCGTTAATAAGTTGAATAGCGATAAGACCTCCATGTACGGAGAGTGATACAGCACATAGGTGAAAGTAATCGAAAAAGATTGGCCGATTATAATTAATTAACGGAGTTGGGAATAGATTCAGCGTTCGGACAGAGACGGTGACATCATTAAAGATTAGAGTGAGTTCAAGAAGGTATTCCAGGGATCGGTTAAGGTCCACAAGGTCCTCGACATTTGTGGTGTAAAGTTGCAGCCGAAAGAGTACAATTTGAGATATATCCACCTCTTCATTTCGGAATAGGACTCGAAATTGTGGCGTTGTCACCGGTGCATTTGATGCTTTGGAGGAGCCAGGAGTTGGTGTCTGAGCTGATGACTTTAGGGTCGAATCTGTCAAATATTTGAGAGTGAAATATTAGTTTTGCGCATAGGAAATGACAAGTTTTCGCAGAGCGGTTATTGATTTTATGTTCCTTTGAAATATATGCATATAAAAATAGCCTTTACTTTTATTTTTGGCAGTTGAAGATGAAGAGATTTGTTCAATTTTGTAGTAAGGGTATTTCCCATTCCCTGAGCTTGAAGTCGAGGAACAATGCTTCAACCGAAAGTCAATTTTGAGTTGGTAATATCTGCAAAAAAAGATCATATTTTTCCTAGAAATGTACCACAAATTCAGAAATATGATCATACCCTCGGAGAAATAGATCCACGTTGTAAAACTTGTCAAGCTCCACGCAAAACTCGAGGGTGCCCTGATGGAATCATTGAAATTTAGCGTAATTAGAGCTTTTAATTTAATTAAGAGATTTAAGGGCATGATATTTGATATTCGCAATACCTGAAGCTGTACATCTTCGACTGAAAGCGATCCCAACTCCCCAGATCCGATAAGATTTCCGCTGCAACCACTCATCCTGACCTCCGTTGCTCCTGGCTTTGGAGATGACCCATCCTTAGTTCCTCACCTGTCCATCCTACACTTTTTTTGAAAGTCACAATCCACCCACACTTGTTATTCGAAGGCCCATACACTCCTCCCAGGGCCCAGACTGACTGGTGGCAGGCTCGTCTCGGAACCCGAATTCGGGGAGGAGACATGCGCTCGCCCCCCTACTTTTGTGTAATAATAATACCCGAATTCGGGATCGGTGCACTCTCTCCCTCCGTATCATACCTATAAAGATCCCCTATCCTTCTAAAGATCTTCCATATAATACTCGTGAGTACAATATATGATACATCTGCACACGTTCCTTCGTTTTACTTCTTTAGACTCCCCTCGGATCCCAAATTTTTGATGGCATTTTTAAGCACTTGACTTCTCAACGACTCAACATTTTTATGGCTTGCTCTACATATTCCTAGAATACACCTATTGTAATCTTATCCTAAAAATCTATCCAGTATACCTACCTATACGAGTACCTATCCCTAGAATACCTAGATCATCGTACGATACTTGGCACTACTACTACTCTTAGCCTACAGATAAATGATAAAATGCTAATCCTAAGTACCTATTAATACTATTGTAATAATCGTAGTAGTATTATGCAAGTAAAATTAAATACTTAAAAATTAATAGACGTTTTAAATGCAATATTGAATTGAATTGAATGAAATATTGTTTTATTAAGATCTCAGTCTATGAATTACATTTGATATTTGCACACGTTATATTTTAATTGAGGCGGTTTTTGCTCTAACCTTGCATTAGCTTTAGTTTTTAGCCTTAAATACAATTACATACATGTTACAATATCAGTATAATTACATTGCATAGGTATATTTCGTAATAGAATAGTATTAAGTATGTAGAAATAGAATTAAAAGGAATACTCTTTCCGGTGTAATATATAATAACTTAATAAGCATATATTAATTAATATAGGATGATTTAAAACTGATAAATTCGTCACACGGTTTACACGACATTTATAAGTACAGATACAATGTACATCTCCAAGTATTGCTTTAAGTTTAATTAAGTAATCAATTGAATTACCAAATGGTCAACGGTTTTAGGTGTTTTGAGCACCAACCCAAAAATACATTTATTTAAACAAATGTATTCACATAAATTCAAGCTGATAGATATCGTAAATGCATTACATTTAAATAATTTAGCATAAATTGTGAACAATCCATTTAAAAAATAAATTAATACACGGCCAGGGATTCGGAGGAAATTATTAGTCCGAGTACAGAGTTAAATTGGAAGCACCTTCCTTAAATTCACAAAAAATTAACCTAATTTGGCTCCTTAATTTTAATTGTATTCTTCACAGAATTAAAACTGCAGTCTCAACATGAGCTAGAAACGATCTTAATGCATTTATTTTAACATTTTTTATAAATAAACACTAGAATTATTGTTCAAAAAAAGGAAATGAGCAAATTAAAACCCCAAACCCACCCCAAATGACTAGTTAAAGTCTTTAAAGACAAGGCAATCATTGCTTGGGTCCACCCCCATGCCCGTACGGGTAAACTCCCATTGGCATTGAGTACTCTGATGAGCCTTGTGGTAAGTGTACAGCGTAAAGCTGATGGCCAGACGCGACTGGAGGAGGTGGGGGTGGAGCTGCATACATCATGGGTTGAAAGGCTTGCTGAGGAGGTGGTGGCCCCATGAGGCGAGGCGAGTAAATCATTGGACCACCTAAGAATTTCAATTTTAAGGTCAAAAATGGCGTTTTTATGCAATTTTAGAGGTTTTTTACCATAAATATTAGGCGGAGGTGGTGGTGGTTGATAATAATAGTATTGGTAAGGTTGTGGAGGTGGCTGAGAGTACATTGGATGTTGATGCTGATGCTGAGGTGGCTGTGGTTGATGGTGAAGCCCAGAATTTGAATAAATTGGACGAAATGCGGGTTGTTGTGCTTCAATATGTGGACCACCGCTTGAAACAAATACAATCTCTCCTGGAAGGCGTTTTACGGGTGAATCTGGCGTTGAAACCTCTTGAGTCTGACCCTGACCTTGCTGCTGTATTGACGTAGGTTGCTCTTGAGATGAGTTCTGAGGTAGCCCAGGCTCTGTCGCCGTCACAGACTGAGCTGGGGATTGCGCCGAAGGAGGTGGAGGTGGAGAAACTTGAGAAGGAGGTGGTGGAGGAGTTCCAGATTGAACATTCTGCGAATTCTGCGGAGGCGCCTGAGCTAGAGTACTACTTGGATGACTCCCTTGATGTACATTAGATGGCGAGACCTCTGCAAATGCTCCATTATGACCACCGGGCGGAGGTTGCGCCTGCTTTAGGGGGCCATTATACGGTACAAAAGCTTTAGGCGAGAATGCTCCAGCAAATGATCCAGAGGATCCAGGTGTATAGTAAGGATGTGGATGATGCCCCCCACCAGGGGTATTATTCGAAGGTAGGAAAAAGTAAGGGTTCGCAGCAGCAATTAACCTCGCTTTCCGCCTCATTAAATATTGCTCAAAATCAGCTCGATGTTTCCTCCGCATCTCTTCCTCCTCGAACCGGTGTCGCTCCAGAATTATCTGATATTCTGGGTCAAATTCGATGATATTATACCCGAATGAAAGGTCAGAATAGATCCCCTCGAGCTCCTCGTCCCTCTAAATTCAAAAAAACAATCATTAAACGTTTTCTAAAATTCAAATTCGATTTTTAAAAAATTGTAACCGCGCCCGCATCAGCTTCCCTAATGCTTTAATTTAATTTATATTAACATTGAGTAGGTTGCGGAGTGGCCAAGCGTAAGGTTATACCAAATTCCATAAAGTTAAAGTCAATTTGCGTCTAAATGTAATGTATTTTGTATTTAATGCACATGTATTTTGAGTATATCAACGTTTTTGTATATAAACATACGCGCAAAACGTATGTTTAGCACGATTCTTAGCATTTACGTGTATTTACGTGTACATGGAACATGTTACGATACTTGAATATTAGAATTTAGGACCCCATTGCACATTAAAGGCAATTTGAGCAATTTATTTAGCGTCCCCCTTCCACCGACAAGTGTTAAGATCGTACCCAACTCCTTTGACCTCCTCCCTTGCTACCCCTCCTTGGCCTATCCCGCATCGTCCGCACCCACGCTGCTTCCGATTGAGACTGGACATATCTCGTATAATCCAGGGTTCGATATCCACCTAGAATATCATGGTGTTCCTCCTCGTGGAATTCTTCTCCGCTTCCCAGGTCATAATCATAATTGTGGACGAGGTGGTGAGAGCTCCTCCTCGAGCTATTAGTACCATGAACAGTATGGTAAGGGAACCGGCGATCTTCTTCTGAGGGGACCTCACCATTCGGATCTTCACGGACTTCAGGAATTAATTGTGGAATATTTGATAGGGAATGTGTATTCTTTAGCTTTGCTTTAAGTAGCCGTGAAGGTTCATCTGAATGCTGTCGAAGGAGTTTGAGACCTCTTTTAGCTTGACCCCAATCGTCAGACTCGATTGAAGCCTCAGAATAATTTGAATCTCGTCTTCCGCCACCGCCACCACCCCGACTGGGAGCCACCGAGTGGCGGGATGAGGTTGGAATTGAATGAATTGTTTGATATTTGCTTGAGGAGAGTTCAAATGTGAATGGATTTGACGTGTCCAGTGAGAGTGGGCTTATGGGGAGTGGTAGGGAATGCTTTTCAGGGCTTAGAAGAGCCATACCTTCATCGGAATGTGTTCTTCGGAAGTTTAGGTTCATGCATGAGCGTGTAAAAGCCTTTGATGCTGAGGCGCGAAGGCCCCTAGAGTTTCCAGATCCACCAAAGATCTGTTCCAGGGCAGATGGTAGGTCCGCAAGGGATTGAGAATGTGTAGAGGTGAGGGTGGAAAATGTACCCCCCACGGGGGAGACCCTCAGTGTGGGCGTAGGTGCGTGTTTATGCTTTTTTAATTATTATTTCAAATGAAATTGAGCGCATTCATCGATTTTTCTGAAACTTATCGCAAATCTAATGCTTTTTAAATTAGAATACCTGCATAGTTGAATGATGCGGCTCCCCAAATGCTGAAGTATTTGATGAGGGGATGTCAGCGGAAGCCCTTGTACCTGCTGGTGTCATCATACCTTTCCGATTAAGCCCGTCCAACTCGGGATCTTCTCCATCGTCATCTTGGTTGTAAGTTATCACGGAGAAACGACCCTTGCGGACTGGAGAGCCACTTTCTACGCGTTCTGGCTCTGTTTTTAAAACGTTTTTAGTCGAATTCGGCCATTCTGGCTTGAAATAATGCGTTTTGACTCACCTGGAGCTTCCCTACCTTCGGGTAGAGTGGTTGAAGAAGCGATTGGAGTCTTTTTAGGGGACTGATGCGACTCGGTAGAGTTTAAAGGAGCACTCGGGAGCATCGAGAGCCCTCCTTGTCCTTGAATAGCACTTTCTGAAGCAAAAGGAGCCACTTCCGGTCCACCTGCCTGGAAATTTGGGGTTGAAATTGATCCAGCTGCAAAGGGAAACATTGAATTTAAATCACAAACGTTTTATAAACGTTTTAATGGACATTGCACAATGGCTAACCATTTGATTGTGGTACAGAAGGCCCAAAAAGTAGTCCAGCATTCCCTTGAATAAAGGCAGGTGCTGGTGAAGACTGTAGTGGAGTAGCCCCAGGGAGGATAGACCCCTGAGGTTGTACCGTGGCATACTGTGGGGGTAGAGGTGCCTGTGGGAGGGGTTGATGTTGCTGTTGTACAGCGACAGGGGTCTGCTGTGAGGGAGGAGGATTCTGTGGATGCCCATGTTCTTTATTCGCTGCTTTATTCGAATGGATTTTAACGAGTTCCGCCTCTAAATCATGAAGATCAATGGCAGCAGGGCGCTAGAAAGCAAATTCGAACGATTAGGTCGATTTTTTAATAGAATTGAATGAGAAATCTCAAATCTTACAGGTTTAGATCGAGGATTTGGTGTACAAGTCCCAGTACTCGTAGTCCTGCAAAGGAAGAAATGAATTCAAACTTGAATTAAGCTCGAAAGCCGCGAAATTTACGGATTAAAAATATGCCAAGAATTCGGATATCTGTCGGAGGATGGCAAAAGGAGCAAAATAAAAAAAATAAATGAATTCAAATTAAAAATTAAAAAAGAAAAACAAGAAAAAGCAGAAAAAGAATTAAAAAAAGAGCTGAGGATGTCAAATCCTACCCTGAATTGTGGACTACGTGGTTTGAATGGTCCGAATGCTCATCCTTTTGAATCTGTTGGACTCCAGGGGACTCTTGCTGTGATTTCAAATGAATTTATTATTGTTATTAATTATATTGACAGCATATTGAAAGCCCGTAAGCATTTGCATATTAGCCTTTGAACCTAGTATCTTCCAGTGACTAACCTGCTGGTAAATCTGCCCTCCTTGGACATCCCCCTTTTGCATTGTCACGTAGCCAGAGTCGAGGTGGAGCTCGAGAGGATTCTCGGCTGGCTTTGGAGGGTTCTGTTGTTGTTGCTGACCCCCTTCAGGGACCTGTTGTTGAGGAGGCTGAGGAAGAGTCCCTTGTTGCTGCCCTTGCTGGTTTTGAATCTGATTCTGTTGAGATTGCGCAACTTGTTGCTGAATATGTTGATGCATCTGCTGTTGTTGAGTAGTCTGCGTTGTTTGTGGTTGCTGCTGAACTGGAGGCGGTTGTTGCTGAGTTTGTTGAATGGGAGGAGGCTGTTGTTGAGGAGGAGCAACTTGCTGTGGAGTAGGTTGAGGTACAGGAGCAGCATGCACCTGAGCTTGAACATTGGGATTTGGGGGAGGTTGCTGCATTGACTGCGGAGCTTGTTGTTGCTGTTGTTGTTCAGAAGGCTGAGTAGGAAGGGGTTGGCTACTTTGTTGCGGAGGAGGCTGTTGCTGAATTGGGGGAGCTACTTGTTGCGGCGGCGGGAGTGACTGTGTTTGATTTATCATTGACTGTTGTTGCTGTTGCGCAACAACAGCGGCGGCCGCCGCTGCGGCTGCTGCTTGTTGCGCAATCTGCGCTTGCATTTGTTGTTTTTGTTGTAATTGCATTTGTTCAATTTGTTGTTGTTGCGTTTGTTGTTGAGGAGGTTGAGGAGGCTGCGCAGGGGGTGGCGCCGGCTGCGGAACACTCTGTCCTTGCTGATTAGCCTGTTGTTCCGTCTCTCCTGAAGCCGGTGGTTGTTGTTGCGCAGCGAGCTGTGCAGCAAGATTTGCTTGCTGTTGAGCTAGCTGTTGTTTAATCCGCTCCTCACGATCCCTCCCCAAATTAGTCACTTGCGTTCGGATCATTTTAACAATTATCTTCGTATCCTCCTCCCCAAGGACGAGGAGCCCTGTCTTTGCCATGTCCTGTGCCACCTCCTCAGGGTTATCTGCTTCAATGTCAAATTCAAATTGAATAGCTTCGTCTTCCTTGTATTTATTTGACCGCTTTTTAGGGTCAGAGACACGTAGACGGAATTCTACACGCTTTGAATCCGTTGAGACTGCCTCCTCCTTTGAAATCAGCTCGATTTTAAACCCTGGGTCTTCCGCTAAATGGCAATTTAAATGAAATTCAATGTAAAAATCCATATTTTTGGCTAAAACTCACCGAAAAACTCATGGTTGAGGAGTTCTTTGACGAAAGGGCGCTCTTCCCGATTAAGACGTATGCATTGCTCGATGATATCCTTCACCTCGTGGCTCTCAACCTTGTCATAACTCAGGGGCTTCACACCCTGTGCCCAAAATTAATTTAAATTAACCTCATTTTCACCGAATTTTATTTTAAAGCATACCGTAATCACTTTTCGATAGATTTGAGCGGGCCCTGTGCATTCTGAATAAGCTGTAAATGTCCAAATATGATTTAAAACCATTAAATTCTGATATATGTCATTAAATTATATTAATTTCATACGATATTCTGATGTAGCCATCTCTAGCATACACATTCCAAACGCATACACGTCTACAGACTCATCATAACGTTCCTCGTACATCTCTGGCGCCATAAACTCGGCTAAAACACATTTAAATTAATCCTAATTCGAATATTTTAGCATTAATTAATGAATTCTCACGTGTTCCAATCACAGATTTGGCAAAAGATCGATTTTTAAGAGTCGCTAGTCCTAAATCCCCTATTTTAACTGAACCCGTGGTCCCAGAAATCTATATTTAGCGTTAATTACAATTAAATTCAATCAAATATTGGCTTAAAAAAATTAATTACAAAAATATTGTCGCATTTCAAGTCTCTGTGAATGATTGGAGGGGAACGAGAGTGGAGGAAATAGAGTCCTTTGAGGATTTGCTTGCACCAAAGCTTAAGCACACGAAGATTAAGCTTTTTAAATCGCTTCAAATACATTTTTAGTGTCCCAGACGTCATGAGCTCAGTGACAAGGACAATATACTTGCTCTTGGGGTTAGATACTTCCCAATAGTCGTAAAATCGGACAATATTTGGATGCTGGAGCCCTTTGAGCATCTCCGCTTCCTCGCGAAACCTTTGCCGCTCCGTTTTACTCAGTTTCTTTTCCTAAAAAAATTAAATTACAGTTTTATTCACTAATCCAGGCATCAACAATGATTTGTAAGCATACCTGGAGCTCACACCATGCGACAGATACCCCATTCCGTGTGTCCAACCCTCGATATACGGTCTTGAAACTCCCCCTACCAATCTCCACGTCAAATTTAAGAAACCGGCCATCAGGGGAAGTGTCCACCGCCTCATCTTCAGCCTCCTCAGGCTCTGCCCTTGCTTGGGCCTCCTTTAGAGCCCTCTCAGCGGCCTCCTTACTCTCTGGCCCGCCAATAGCTTGAGTATCACCAACCTCCAGTGCATTAAGTACAATATTCTGTTTAACTTCTTCCTTGATAGATTCCATCACCTGTGCGATTTCTTCAGGGCCTGGAGGTGCAATCAACCGCTCCTCATTGATCTCAAATGAGTCTTGGACTTGGAGAGCACGACCAAGTGCCCCCAGGGACGAGAGGGGGCCTTTAACGTCCACCTCATTGGCTGGAGTGAGCTCTGGATCAGGATTCAGGGTGCTAGAACCCTCATGGACACTGGTTGGGTCCTCCGTGGGATGAGGGGAGAGTGGAGGAGTGCTTGAGGAAGCTTTAACGGTCGCTACCGAAGCGTTAGAGTCCGAGGAAGTAGTTGAATTTGTTCTGTAATTGAAAAAAACACAAATTAAAGACAATTGAGACTTCTAAAATGAGGGATATTGCTCAGAGTCTCGTGTCAACTTGAATTTAAATGCCTTTTTAGCAAATCAAATTTCAATTTAATTAGAATTAATCACAATGGGAGGTCAGAGAGGTCACGAGCTCGAATCACAATGGAATTTGAGGAGCCATTAATTAAAAGACCTCACTCGGCAAAGCCTGGAATAATGGGATTTCAATGGAGGTTGTCACGAAACCGTACCTTAATGCAATATCAATTGAGGAATTTGCTTGCAATGAGTAGGTATGAACTCGTATGGGGCTATTACAAAAAAGTATGGGAAAAAGTAGGGACATTTACGGCTGCTGGAGCGAGATAAATTGACATAAATCATATAAATGTGAGGATTGATAATGGAGCTGATAATGGACAATGTAAATATTAATTTCTTAATCGGATTATGACTATATGTTGAATAGAGAGCCTAGAGAGATTGAGGAATGACATTGAACTTGACCTGGGCCGGGCTACGAATGTATCCAAATATAATCCAAGTCTTTCAATGCACAGGTAATGGAGATAGCTCCTGACCTTCACAACCCAAGGAATGTAAATTCACTATTTAAACTGGGCCTTTAAATCTTTTTTTAAAAGTGAGCAAAATAAACTCGTTAACTCGCAATTTTATATGTTGATTTTGCTTTTAAAAATTTGTCACTTGAATAGACTGAATAGTTATTAAGGTATTAGTGGGTGGGTGGGTATTTCAAGACTGGGGATTTAATACTAAAGGAAATGAATAGTTAGGTAGGTAGGTAGGACTTGGCAAAGAGTTTAAATAGGAAATGTTGTATAAAATAAAAGAGCTGGATAATTCCAAGAAGAATATAAATTACATTAAACTTAACAGAATGATATATAGTACGTATTAGACCGTATAACCTTTAAAAGCATTGGTTTTAAAGTTGTTGATTAGGGTTTGTTAACACTACACTTTGTAAATTGTAATTACACTTTAAAAGTCGTTGAGCATTCCCTATATTCTATAATATTGTAATACCTATATCGTAATTCGTATGGTATTAGAAATGGATTGTAATATTCCAGGGATTCATATTCCTCATACAGTCATACTTGATACTTGTACTTGGTGAATGTGAGTACATTTTTATGATTAGCTTGTTTTATATCATACTACTTTTGTCCATATAGGACGTATACGACAGTCTATTCTGCTGCTGGAATATACGATATGAGTATACTACGGGGATATAATCCGATATATCTACTTGGTAGGCTAGGTCTACCTAATCTAATACATATTGTCTAGTATTATTTGTAATTCTAAATAATTTAAACTGTAAACTGTTTATTTAGAGTCTGGGGGGTTTATTAATTATTTATTTAGACTACACGTTCGAATATAGCTAGTTCAATAACTTCTCTTTCTCTCAATGATATCAAACTATTTCTCAATGGAATTCTATTTGAAATTCCTTCAAATATCCCCAGTAATACTCGGCAAAATATCTACGAATTGCAAAATTGGTTAGCGAAATCTTGGCCAATATCAAGGGGGGTCTGCTGCTTGGAATGATCCGATCGTGATTGACATTATCGCAGATGCTTCTCTAAATTAATCAATTTAAAAGTTTAAAATATTTCAGCCGATTACAGACCAAATATTTGCAAAAATTAATTAATACTTGGAAATACTTTGTGCTTTGGGGGCTAAGAATATGAATCATAGCTGCAATTTGACAAGTATTTTTGAAAAATACGAGCAAATATATATGGAAAGTATGAATATAATTAATTTGTCCGGATCGAGTCAGTCAAAACAAGCTGGCCGTGATTAGCGAGAAGAACTCTCTTTTAAAAGGGGGTAATTAAACTCATGATGGCTTGAATATAGATTATAGGGATTAAGTGAAATGGAGTGGGTAATTAATGCTTGTCTCAAATACAAGTCTTATCTAGATTCAATATGCCTCGTAAAGTATATCATGTTCCATACTGCACGGGTTGCAAAACAAGCAGAAATAACCCGAAATTTGACTCCTCAATTATGCTTTGACATGACTCTCTCCTCCAAGTCTAGCCACGGTTAGTATTGCATTTCTAATAAAATAAAACTATTTTTATGCCATAAAATGAATTTCTTAAGAATTCCCATTAATATTTTAAATTGAAAATAATACCTGGAGGGACAAGATGAGGAATTTGGTGGTTGAGTCTCCTCGAGAGCTCCTCCTGGGACTTTTTCTTGTCCATCTTTGACCTCATGCTGTCCATTTGAAGTCCCCTTATCCGGCAAGGTCGTTCCCTTATCCCCTGGAGCCCCCTTGTCCTTGACCTCTGAAGAATTCTTCCTCTTGGGCATATTTGGTCCTGGTTTAAACTTCCTCGCAGGTACTGGTGGAGGTGGCTTTTCCAGGCCAGGATTCTTATTATTCTGATGACATGCTCCTGATGATGGTACAAATACTCTAGCTCTCTTATAGCCTCCTCCGCCTCCTGATGAACATCCGGCACCCCCTTCTGACCTCGATGGAGAAGGTCCTCCTCGACTCCCTCTTCCTCCTCCGGTTCCTGGTGGACCAGATGATCTTCTACCACCCCTTCCCGTGTGGCTATTGTGATGTCCTTCAATGGCCTGACCTCGAGTTGATGAGGGAAAGCTTTTGGTAAATTTTAAAGGGTTTGTGACATCCGTGGACACTGACAGAGGCTCATGATTGTTGTTTGTTGATGAATTTGGAGACACTGAATTATTGTTCACAGTTAATTCGGATGATTGATGGACTGGCACTGCTTTTGATGGGCCCCTTGAGTAAGATTTGTCCATGTCCACTAATTAGGAGCATTAAATTTAAATTGACAAATTGCAGGGCACGAACAAATGTCAATTAAATTCGGTTTAAAATTAATTTCAATGTAATTTAAGTTTTAACCAAAAATATAATGTAAAAAACACTTCACCGACGGCCGGATTAATTAATTAACACACTTCGATGTCCAATCTAATTATAATTAACAAGATGGCAATTAATTAAACTTAAAAGTTGACAAAAATAAATGGAAATTGAATAAAAAATAAAATTAAAAATCGGGACCCGGAGGAGATTAAAAAACAACACTTCAATCCTTGTTTTTTTGAGTCACACTTGTCACCGGAAGTAAGTAGATCCAAATTAAGCAGTTGCTGGAGCTGTAGGGGTGGAGTTAAATTAAATTAGCTTAAAAATAAATAAATCGCAGATTGTTCTCGAGTAAGTAAATATTATTGCAATTTTTTTTGCCTTCTTACGTCAATTTGTTTTGATCAATAATTGGGGGTATTTCTTTCTCTGACTTATCCAGAAATAGGAAATTATGATTTTTCTTTGGAGGTGGCAGGTGGTGGTGGTAGTGGGTGACGGTCTCGGTGGGATCCTCCGTAAAAAACCGAATTCGGAGCTGACTCGGCTGTAAAAACCCGAATGAGTCAAGAAATCCTCGAATTTTAAGTGAATTTAGCACCAAATAGGCTGCTGATATTGGTCCTATTTGAAATATTTTGAATGGAGATCCTTGAAATAATTAATCTGAGCTATTTTTAATTAGTTTATTGCATGGTTGATTAAAGGATTTAATTAATTGACGTAAAACACATTTAATCAGCACCTAATTAGACCGTAAAGTCCAGTATAGTCTCATTTTATACCTGGATTTACAGGCACTTGAAAAGTTTATCTTTTTTGGAATGCTTATTTTATTTTTTTAATGCTTGATTTACAGCTTGATTTATTAATTGGATTAGTAGTACAAAAATGTGTAGATCTTTAGGGGAAATTCGTGTAGATTAATTAGGATTTAATTATGGTTTGGTGAATAGATTTGAGCCGATGTTGTTGGAACCCTTGCAGCCGCAGGCATAGGCGAACGAAAATGCATGCAAGAATTTTGTAGAAGCGTAGGTATTCGGGCCATGTCATTAAATGACTTGATGTACGATTGGACATTTGGGTAGTTCATGAAGATGTCTGTGCCGGGGTTGATGGTCTCCCTGAGGAGGTTGAAGATGTAACAGATTTCAAAATCAGCCCAAGTTCTATGAACATTTGCCATTTTTTAAATTAGTTTTTTAAAATCTTTTAAAATAATTTTTACAAGGATGATCCAACGATGAATTGAGATCCATTTGACCTGAGGTCTTCTTCGAATTTAGGCAGGTATTTTGGTATTGTTTCTTTTTCTAATTTCTCTCGGATTTCTTTCCTTGCTTCCTCTGATTTCTCCAGGTATAAATTGATGGTTTCTGATGACATAAAAACAATTTAACGATAAAGATAAAAGGTTTATTTAAAATATTAATTTTAGTTTTGACAAACCTAAAAACAAGTCTTTAACAGTGTCCACGTACATGTCACACATTGCAGAATCTCTCTCATTAGCTCCAGCCTTTCCATTTGAATTAAAATTTAAAATTAAAACAATTTTTAATTGATTTTAAATCAAACCAGATTGTATTTGCGAGCAAGGTATCTACAAATTGTCACAGATTGGGTCAAGGTCAACTTGTTTCCATCAGAATCCTCCTCTTCAAACACCGGAAGCTTACCCCATTGGAATTCTAATGGAATTAATTAAAAATGAACATAATTTCAATCAATTTTGGACATCTTACTTGATTTTGCTTGCTTCCATTCTTCGGAACCCAACTCATATCTCTTGTCCTCAAACTCTACGTTCAAATACCTGAAAAACAATTATTTAATAATTAATGGATTGTCTGCAAAGTTGCTTAATTGTTGATACCATTAAATTAATTAACAATTACAACACAGCTCAGTGCTTGAATAATTACTACATTTGACAAGTTGACACTTGACAAGTTGACATTTCAAAAATTTAAAATACAATGCTTAAAATTTAATTAAACCGGAAATACCTTACTTTAAAAGAAGCCTAATTGGTTCAGCAGCTCCTTGGGTGTTAAAGTAGATGAGGGTATACTTTGAGGGCATTTTGTTTAATTAATTAATTAAATTTTTAATTAAAAACTTTTTTTGATCAAAAAACAAATGCATGAATTCGCTCTTTTTGGTTCAGGAATTAAATTCTTTGCGTTTATTTCGGGGACTTTTCTTTTCAGGGGTCATTTGACATTTAAAATTAAATTAAAGGTCATATAGGAGTTAATTGGCTAATTATTAAATATTAATAAAAGGCATTTGCCATCCTAATTAACCCGGTACTTAAAGTGGTACTTCCGGTGGTCCAAGGTGAGGTAGCCTGACGCCTTGTCTTTTGATTGATGACCTCCTCACAAATTCATCCTGAGCTTGGTTTTGATGAACAATGAATGAATAGGTCACCCAGATGAAATAAATGCTATAATAAATTAATTAGTAAATTAAGTGTGTTTAAATCTATTAAAATAAAACCTTAAAACGAAATCTAGGCCGGTGAATATGAGGAAGATTTGAAGATGGAAACGGAGTTCCAATTCATTTGTAATTATGCAAAGAAATGATCCACCAACCTAAGGATCAATTAAAATTAATTTATTTGAATGTGGATTTAATTGTATAATTAATTATATTCTAAGGATTACCCCTAGCATGACAAGTGTCTGGAGAAACACCCAAAAGCGAGCCAAGCATTCATTTCCCGCCTGAAAATAGTGACGCTTAATTGAATTTACATGTTTTCCAAATCCCCTAGTGGTTAAATCGGATAAATAATAATGATTTCCGGTTTCAGCGACCCTGATTACCCTATAAAGGAACCAGTTTCAAAACAATTCCCCCCGTAAAGGGTAGGGGTAGAAAGAATAAACCTATTTTACCCATACAATAAATTCCATAAGGCATAAGCTTAGCTTTTAATCCGGAATTTGGACTTTTTCCCAGCGAAACCCTTGACCTTTGACCTATGCCATATTTATACATTGGAAGGCCTTATATCAAGGCACCTCTCAGCAAAGTTCCAGGTCAATAGGTCTACTCTGGCTAAAATCACATGCAATTTATAGATACAAAATCATAATTCGATCGCATTTTAAAGTTATCAAATTCTAACTGCACTGGGAATTCCTTTTAATTGGGATTAAATGGGCAAAATGACCAAAGTCCAATTAAAATTAATTTAAATAATTAAGATTACAGCTCCTAGGAATAGTATGAATGATGCAAAGAATTGTAGAAGTCCTCCAGCAAGGGCAGTTGCAGAACAATATAGGATCATTCGATAAATCACATCAAAATCATCTAAAAAAATACAATCATTGATTAATCTTTTAATTGGTCTACATATAACACTATTACAAAGTCCGGTAGTCCCTTGAAAGAATGTGTTGACTTGATGGATAAATTCGTTTGTGATCCTCAGGGTGGGCTAATTACATTTCTCCCCATTAATCTTTCAATTCCAGACTCTAAGGTCTACTACAAATAAGTAAATTACATTATTCCCCAAATGGTAAATCAAGTGTAGGTTCCATCCACTGACAATGGCCACAACGATACCTAAAAACTTTTTAAATCGGTTATTTTGACTCTAAAAAGATATTATTTCTTACAATTGAGATAATGGCAATGATTCGAACGGCAATGGCGAGCCGAAGACATGGACATGCCACAGATGAGGTCATCCTTTGACCTGCCTAATGCCTAATGCCCGCAAATACAGGTTTACACGTGCCTCCAAACCTCTCCAAATTAAATGTAAATTCAGGTAATCCAATTCCTGCAACTTTTAACTTTAAATATGGCCAAGCACGATATCTGCAGTATTTGTACCTTATGCATTTTAACATTTACAAATTAACATATCCATTTGCATTGGAATACAAATAGCACGATTATCAGTGTTACAACACACAGGAATACTAATGGCTGATGACATTAAGGATCTCCTAATTTAGAGTACCCTACTACGAAGAATCCCAATTTATTTAAGGGCCTATGCCAAATGGACCGGAAATATGATAAATATAGGGCTGAAAATATTCCAAGAATTTATTTACAATTTTTAATTGACAAAATGGATTTAGAGGGCTTCTAGAATGAGGCATCCTTTGGATGGTGCATGTATGACCTGCGAATTAATGTCAATTTAATTATAAATTGCAAATGAAATTAGTTTTAATTTATTCGTAAGCTACTGACCATTTGATCCATGTCTTTTGGAGTTGGGGCGATTATAGTTATGGTCTTTGTCATCCTTCGAGGACCCTTGACCCCTTTGATAACCATCCGATTGTCTTCCGTGTCAATAGACACTTCTATAGGGTCATTAAGGGAGTCAAACTGTATTTAATTAATTTTTTAAATAGCATTACCTTCTTCAGCGTAGTCAGAGACGTCTATTTTAAGCCGAAATGACATCCCTTTGACCTCCTTCTCAAGGGATATTACTTTTAAACCGTTACGACCCCCACTTATGATGGTATATTCTTCTCCAGGATCACTGCAAGAGTTTGACAATGCATTAATCCCATTTTAATTAAATGCAAGCACACTTACTATGCCATTTGACCAGCCTTGGATCTCCTCAGTGTCTCATAGACCTTCTCAAGGGCTATCCAAGCTTTGACCCGAGCCTTTCGTGACCTTTCCTTGAGATCCTTTAACTTATCAAACTCTTTCCGAATTTGATACCCTTTTGCCGTCATTTTTAAGATAATTACAAATGATTTTGAGCTGATTCGGCGTCAATAAATTAGGATTTCTACTATTCTAGTCAAAAGATGCTACCTCGTCATTCGGAAAAAGGTTTCGTTGACAAATATTTGCCAATTAAGTCCTTTTTGACGATATAACCCCATCAGGGTACGGGTATTTGCATAAATAATTCATTTGGGGCTATGATTTATTGTTTAGGAGTCGGATTTCCTATTCAAATCTGTGTGGGCATTGAGGGAGGGAATTGGGGCTTGTTTTTAGAATGATCGTAAATTATGTTTTCAGGAATTCTGCACCCAAAGAAAGGGCTCCCGTTCCCGGGTTCCTTAATGGCCCCCTTCATAATGCATTGGGGAGATAATAGGATGGGGGGGAGAAAGAGTTAGTTGGAAGTCATGGTCGAAAGAGTCCCGGGAGCGGAGATTTCGGCGCCAGATCCGGGATTTATTGGGGCCCTCGAGACACTTGTGCTCACAAAATGGTGTAATCACAGCTCGAGCTAGTCCATGCAGTCTAACATCCGGAGGAAGCGAGTGTACTCTATCCTCCTGGATGGACAAAGTAAATATACTCATTTTTGAACATATTACACCTCATCTTAGTCGAACTGAGCCCCCGGGAAGCCCCGGGAAAAACTTTCCGAGGTCAAATCGGAAATGAAATTCTTCTCTGGAGGACTCTGGGGGGATTTAATGCATATGCTGGAGGATTAGAATTCTTAAGAATGCTCTCGAGTAATTAAAAAGCTGTTGATTAAGTCGTAAAGTCTGGATAAAATGGCGGATTAAAATTTGAGGGGATTGAAATTCAAAAGTGGAATTCCTCGAGGGGGAAAAAGTCCCTCGAAAGTGTCAATAAATAACCTCCGAGGATCTTTTCATATCTACTCTCCGGAGCAAATGAGAATCCAAGTGGCGGAATTTAACAAATGGCACACACGGATCCCCAGCCAAACTTGAATTGGACCGAGACAAATTACTCGAGTCTTAAATTGAAGCAGGGTTTGAGGATTTCCTAAAAAAGTGATAAAAACAATAGTTTTAAGGCTCCTACAAAGTTCATTTTGTACTTTTTCAATTTTTTTTATGTCCTAAAATTGATTCAAATCGCTTTTAATTTACTAGATGTAATATACAATACAATTATCGTGTTTTTGCGTGAAATAAATGAATTTCGACATAAATTGCACCCTGATAAAGACATGTATTCATAATGAATTGAAAGTTCTTGGGATATGAATTTAAGAATGGAAGGTGAAAGGAATGGGGAGTGGAAAGTGAAAGTCTGAAAGAGCATCGGATGTGACATTTCCTTTAAGAACTTAAGGGAAAGTTGGTCCCCTATCTTACGGGCAGCTTATGGCTTATAGATTCCTAGATTGAAATGTTTTACGCAACAGCAAAAAGCCCATTCCGACTCATATAAAGCCTTTAAAGAGATTGAGACTGGGCCAAAAGCTCCAGAGTTCCGGCCGAAAGTACATTTCCTCCAAAAAATATCGGATTCCCCCGGTAAATTGCATCTAAACAAATTGGATCCATTGTTTTTCGTGTTTGTAACAATACTTTTAAGGTCCTTTAAGGGTCTCCTTTGACCTAGACTCAATTTCCTCCATGTCCCTCCAATCAAAATGAGTTCCCCAACGGCGTATGACGCATTTCTCGTCAAGAAACTCCGTGAAATCCTCGTAAAACTATTTCCTCGGAGTCATCCGGGTCATTTGGACAGCGGCGAGAGCCACTGGCTCCACTCAGACATCGAAGGGTCAGGAAAGATTGAAAAAAGACATGGGCCAGATGACCCAGAGCTTCTGAGGAGCCTCTCCGAATTTGTTCAAGCACTCAAAATGTCAATTTCCGCGGAAAAGGATCCTCTAATTGATCCGCAAGACACTCCACTGAACACTGATATTGACCTAGAGGTCAACCTGACTCAAGCAGATATTTCTGATCTCAATGATCTTCTCGACGACCCTGGCCATCAGACTTTCCCCATCAAAACTCTCCTAATAATCTCTTCCTACATTCTAATTGCGGCAGTTTCAATAGTTGGTAACGTTCTTGTGGTACAACTCGTGGTACGGAGGAGGTCACAGCAGGTCAACACCCTTACCCACGCTCTCCTCGCCAACCTCGCCACAGCAAATATCCTAATGGCCACCCTCAACATACCATTCTCTGCTACTCGGGTCATTATGTCCGAATGGGTGTTTGGGAGCATCCTTTGTTCCACGCTACCTTTTATCCAGGTCATGGCAGTCTATGTCTCCTCATTCACAATGTCCATCATTGCATATGACCGTTATCAGGTATTTTTTACAAAAGATAATTCTTTTAAAACCCTTAAATAAATTTAAAAGGTCATCATAAATCCGTTGGGTCGTCGAATGAAAAATGGAACACTTATAGTTCTTGGTATATGGGCCCTTGCAGCAGCCCTCAGCCTCCCTTATGCCCTCACACATAAGGTGAGATAATTTATAGGGAAATTGAAAAAGTTGAGCCATTTTGTGCCCCCGAAAAAAAAGTTTGGAACGCCGAGGGTAGGGTACTCTAATCAGATTAGGCCCATATATCCTCGTAATTCAATTGACTTTTCATCTAAAGTCAAAACAAAAAGTTTTAGAGCGACAAATTAATTGACTTTTCCTCCCCAGGTGGTCACCATCCTCACGCTAAGGGTCGTCCAAAGGTGTCAAGCTGAGCTATCAGTCCATGCTCGACAAATCCTGACCGTAGCCACATTTCTCGCTCAGGTATAGGCAATTAATTAGCAAATTTGCTTTAAAATAATGTGTTTTTTTCAGTATCTTTTACCGCTCATCTTTACAACCATATGCTACTTTTTTATCATGCAAAGGCTACGTGCAAGATCCTCTAATTTAGGTAAACTTCACTTAAACCTTGCCCCCAGGGGTCAGAAGAATTTATTTATATTTTTTTAAAGGGCCCACGACGCCGAGGCAGGTCGCTGCGCAATCCAGATCGAAGAGAAAGACTATAAAGATGCTATTTATCGTTGTAATTTGCTTTGCCGTCTCATGGTAAGGTAGCAATCCTCCAGTTTATAAAGATTCCTAATCATTTTCTTATTTTTCAAGGGCCCCCATCAATATTTATCATCTCCTTACTCATTTCTCCATCGTTCGTCACAACGCCACTGGCATCCTACTCTGTCACATCATCGCAATGTCCTCTTCAGGTGTCAATCCTTTTATTTATTTTTGGCTTAACAAGGATTTCCGAAGGGAAGCTCTTCGATGGCTTCGTTGCTTCCGTAAAGCCCGTTCATCGAGCCTTGATAATGTCCCTGATCACCGTCGACCGCCGGCACTCATGAGGAACAATAACACCCTCTCCCTTCGATCCGACTCTGCACCATCATCTCCCTTCCATTTGAATTCAGGGAACCATCCTCGGAGGAAAACACCTCACCATCAAGAAACCCTATTCCTCGCAGAAACCTCGGGGTCTGTCCCGGAGGAGGCTGAACCTTGTGTTCAGGAGAGTTCATTTATCCACCCCGTGGACAGGGTAGGTCCAGAAGACTCTTCAGGCACTGATCCCAACATTTTTCACCAGGAAAACTCGAGCTCGAGACGAGATTTTGTGTAAATAAATTAGAAATTCAAAAAAATGCTTTATTAATTAATTAAACTCCACCTTAATACATGTATTTAAATACGGATTACAATACTTTTGACTTTTAGAATAAAATTCTTAATACTTTTAATCATAAATTGGATTTTTTAAAAATAAGGGCATTTTTAATTAGTTCTGGAGTGGATTGTTGACTTTCCCTTGAAATAGAATCATGTCATGGGCCATGTCAACAATCTGGAAGAAGAATGGACGGTCCACGATAAAGTCTACCACCACTGGCATACATGTAAGGGAGATCCCGAAGCCTGTTGAAGCTGCTGCTTCAGTCCCCTCCTCGTTGACCTCAATAAAAGCTTTCTGAACCGCCTTTGACACGTATAATTGGACTCCTGATTCGGGTATTCCGCTTAGGTCCGCTTGATTTGGGTCAAAGAGGTCAGTCAGTCCAAGCTAATTGACAAATAATTCAATTAATTATTTAATTTGGCAAATTTGCGATGGCTGTACCTTTTTCAAAGACTCCACGAGCTGGATTGTCGTTTCTAATTTGAATTTTGGCAGAGCTAGGTTGACATTTTGCTCGTAAATCCCTGATAGAACCTCTTGAGGACTTTTAGCGGTTAGTCCCTTCCCCTCAGGGGTCAAATAAACTAACATGGTTAATCTATCCCCTTGATATGGAAGGGAAATGACCCTAGTTCCATCCTCGAGGTCACCAGTCCGAAATTTCTTGTTATAAAGACTCATAGTAGGTACATCCACCGAGTTATTAGAGCCAAGAGCAAAGGGGCGGGTCGAGGTGCCCTCCACATCGAATTTTTCCTTCCAAAGTCCTTTAAAATATATTGCATTGACCAATACCAGCTTTGTATTAGAGTCGAGGGCATCTATTTTAATTTTAAAATATATTAAATTGGATGTAAATTATTATTAATTCAAAAGAAACCCACCTGGGGCAATTAAATCCTTGATTTTTGAGTTGGTCTCGCCCTCAATCCAAGAATTGATCTTCTGAGAAGCCTCTACATTATTCCCAAAGTCCAACTGCTCAAGACTTGACCCATATGACTCTTTAAGGGTGCTCATAAAGTCCTTTTTGATCTCAAAACCTTGCTGAGAATAGAGTCGATTGGCTGACGAGAGGCTCTGCCCATCTTTTCCCTGTTTTTAAAGAGATTTTTAATAATTTTAGGCTTTTTTTCGTTAAATCCTACCTTGAGGGAGGTCAAAAATTGACCAAACCCTTTGTGGAGGTCGACATCATTATCTGGGAGTCGAAGGACATCTTTCATTTGTTGGGCAGTCCTCCCTGCAGCTCCTGCTTTGACCTTGAAGTGAGGAAATTCATTAAAACCATATACTTTTGTAGGTAATTTAGATCCTACCATTGACAGAACAGCTGACAACGAGAACGGAGAGAATATCACATTGTCCGTGGAAGGTCTGGACACTTGGAATTCCTATTAGCCAAGCAATTATAATTATTTAGGTTTAATTTTAGTATTTAAAATATCAATAAATGAGATTTACATTGTGTAGGATGTGAGATAGATGGTTGTTTGGACCGGAAACGGATTTATCCATTTTGAAAGTACTCCTGAGAAGAAATGATCTTTACAAAATGTTAAATAATTCAATTTGATTGATCCAAACTTACGAAAAATGCTTATGAATTGTGAAAAATTCAGGAGAAGTTGATCTTTTGAAGGACGGAATTGGTCTGAGGATTCGTAATATAAACATACGTGTATTTGAATATATGATTATCGTATTTCTCTCGAATTCGTGTGCAAAACCTCCAAAAACGCCCCTATGACTAATCCCATGCCGGTATAGATAACGTTTATAAATAATATAGTGAGAGTCACTCACTACAGGTAGAAAGGCTGCAGGCAAAGCATAATATACAAACTCAGAATTACAGGAGTAGTAATATATTCTACCTATAAATGATCTAATTGGCAATCAATATATGTCAATCCTGATAAAGAACACTTATGGATTAAATATAGAATTCTCCATTAATTATTTATCGCCATTTCCGAGCAATCCCATTGCATTTACGATATAGTTATCTACATGGGCGCAGGAAATCCTTAATGGACAGGTGACAAGGCTTGTTAAGTCATTCCAGATTGACTCCTGCTCATGTCTCGTATGCAAGCTATCAATAAATCCTGAGAAAGTGTATATAAAACTCTGGTTTGTGGTTAATTTAATTGCTCTTTGCACAGATCCTAAAAAAGTTAAATTTAGCACATGATTTATTCAAGAGCACACTAATTAACATTACAATATAAATTATTAAATTCACACTCAATAAAAATCATATTACACAATTAGCTAATTATTCGGGCTTAAATTAATGCTTCTTTCGCGCGTTAAGACGCTCCAGCTCCTCTCGGAGACGCTTCACAGAAGAACAAGATGTCTTTGAAGTTCTTGATGAATCAAGGCCTCGAAGAAAGCCATCAATTCTTCTCATTGACACCACCTTTTCTTTTTGGACCAGCCCTTGGGTCACCAGCGACTTTAAGATGCCTGACTCTTCACTAACCATCTTGAACTTGGCCAATAAAGTCTCATTAACCACTTCCTGAAGCTCTTCTTGCCTCTTTAGGTGATTTCTTTTGACTTGAACCGCCTTCAATGTACGTTTGACTTCTTCCAGATCAATGTCATTTTTGTTAGAAGATTGCTTTGTCCGAATTTGACTTTTGACAATGTCTAAATCAATCAAAGCTTCCTTCAGCATCTTCCGAAGCTTTAATTCTCTTGATTTTTCAAGGGCCACCTCCGCCCTCAAGCCTTCTATCACCTCTAAATTGTCAATCAACCTTTGTTTGAAGTAAAAATCCATTTTACGAGACTCCCAGTCAAAGATTGATGACATCTGATTGACCTTTGGCTCGAGTTTGTCAAAAATCAGAGATTTCTTGTAAAATCCGGATTCGAATTGGGATGACTCAAGGAATTCTCTAAATTTCTTGACCCCATCCGTGAAGACGCTTTCGCCAAGGGCTTGGGAATGTTCAATCCGTGTTGAAGAAGACTCCAGCCCAAGGGCTCTCTTTTCAAGGTCAAAGGTCAGTCTCGGAGATTGGAGGAGGTCCCTTTTAGCCCGGAGAAACCATTCCCATGATGTCAACCAAGTTTTCCAAAAGGTTTCACCGGCGTCACGGTGTCTTTGAAGATGCTGGAGCCTCAGCAGTCCTAATCTTTGGACTTCTTTTGACCTAAGAAATGTTAATTGAGCCAACCCAGGCTCTGCTAGCATGTCCATATCCTAAATTGAAATTGAAATCCATTTTAAATTTCGAAAAAATAAATAGAAATCTCACTTTTTGATAGAATTTTTTAGTAAATTCCATCTCGGCCCAGAATTCGGTCATGACCTGAATCAGCAATTGATTCAAACGCTCGGTTTCCGAAATAAAGCTCCCTCCTCTTCCTCTTTATTGATTTCATTCTAAATGGAATTGAATTGTATTGAAATATATCAAAATTTTATTAATCCCAGGAATTTACAATCATTTTAGAGATTATCCCAAGGGTTTCTTGACATTCTTTGACCTTCATTGACCTCTTCCGCTTGGGCTTGACCCCACTTTTGATTGGCATTGCTAGTGTTGGGCTGATTTGGACTTTAGGGTTTTTGACACATCATTTTATCACATTGATATCCGTTTTAGGACCTCATTTCCTTTAGAAATGGGCTCGTTTTTAAGGAAATTGCTACAAAAAGAGCTTCAAAAAATCAAATTCGTATTGAAATGAAGGCCGTGGACATAAAAGGACATGGGGTGAGTACTCGTATTTGAGAATTGAGACCCTTATAGATGGCTAATGCTTAACCTATATTATCTTAATTTGTTTAGGGCTAAGACGAGCAAAGAAGTTCCAGCTAATCACAATGTAAGCCAAATTTAAAATAAAATCCTTTAAAATTCGCATTGAACTTTGACCTTTAGTTTGATCATGATCTGATTGTAATTGGGGCGGGTTCTGGAGGTGTCCCTTGTGCCAAGGAGGCGGGTGCCCTCAAAGCAAGCGTCGCACTCGTCAATTATGTCACACCAACGCCGACTGGGTACACTAATTTTAAAAATTTAATTGAGACCCTTGAAATACAGTATAGGTATTATTAATTTATAGGACAACTTGGGGACTTGGAGGAACGTGCATTAATGTCGGATGTGTACCTAAAAAGGTTTAAAATTTGTTCATTTCGGTTCATCCAATTTGAAATGACGATTTTTACCAGTTGATGCATCAAGCGGCCCTCTTGAGAGATTACATTAAAGATGGGGTATCATTTGGATGGAATGTCACAGCCCCCAAAGAAGTCAACTGGACCACCCTTGTGGACAACATTCAAGGGCACATTCAGCTGCTCAACGACGAGATTGACGAATCCCTCCGAGAGGCAAATGTGCGAGTTTACAACCAGATTGCAGAATTTATCGATCCAAACACATTAAAGATGACAACGCCAGGTTCTGATGAAGTCANCTCAACGACGAGATTGACGAATCCCTCCGAGAGGCAAATGTACGAGTTTACAACCAGATGGCAGAATTCATCGATCCAAACACATTAAAGATGACAACGCCAGGTTCTGATGAAGTCAAAACCATCACGGGTCAATATATATTGATTGCAACTGGTGGGAGACCTTCATATCTGACCTGCCCTGGGGGTAGGAAAGAGGATGGACTTTGTCTGACCTCGGATGACATCTTTTCACTGCGGAAACCCCCAGGAAAGACGTTAGTTGTGGGTGCTGGTTACATTGGAGTTGAAACGGCTGGATTTCTCGTCTCATTTGGTTTTGAGGTAACCCTCCTCGTGAGGACCGAGGTCCTCCGGAAGTTTGACCGTCAGATTTCAGGGATGGTCAAAAAGAACCTCAGAGATAGGGGTGTTCGAATCCTCAAGGGTGTCTTTGTGGAGGAGGTAAATGAGTCTAATGGCGGCGTTTTACTAGTCAAATTGAGGAATGGTGGAGAGGTCACGGAAGAAGCCTTCCAAACTGTCATCCTAGCTATTGGGAGGAGCCCTACAGTCCCTAAAGGGGTCAGTATATGGCACTTCACAATAAAACACACATCTAATTAACAAAATTGCAGGTAGAATCCATCGGAATTAAGGTGTCAGAGGCGTCAGGGAAGATCATTACTGGGCCTGATGACCGAAGTACCCTTAAAAACATATTTGCTATCGGTGACGTCGCTCAGGATCGCCCTGAACTCCATCCAATTGCAGTCCAAGCTGGAAAATTCCTTGGAAGACGTCTTTTCGGTGGAGATCATGACCTTGCGGACTATGCCAGGGTCCCCACGATAGTATTCTCGCCAACAGAGTACGCCTTCCTCGGCGTAAATGAAGAGGAAGCCCTGGCCACCTACCCCAAGGGCTCTTTACAGATCTTTCAACGTGAATTTACTCCTACAGAGTTTGTCCTGGGCGAGGAACGAAGTTCTACACAATACTTTTGCAAAATGATTGTCCATAAAGACAAGAAAAAGGATGCGGTGGTTGGATTACACTACCTTGGACCATGGGCGGGAGAAGTTCTTCAAGGTTATGGCCTTGGCTTTCGTTTGGGAGCGACCAAAAAAGATTTTGACCTTCTTGTGGGACTCCATCCAACTACCGCTGAAGTTTTTATCGGCCTAAAGGTGGACAAATTGGCGAGCAAGGCGGGTGTCAAAGCAAGCTGCTGATTTTAAGCTATGCTAGTTCCTTTTGAACTCCAAAGTCTAGCAAAAGCCCTTCACTCGACCGGAAATGAATTGATTTCGCAAGAAAAATATGACAGATTTGTTTCTAAACTTTTCGGAGCGGACAAATCTCGATTTTTGTTCAATTTCCAGTTTTAAAAGTATACTGTAAGATTTAATTAGCTGAAACTTGTTGAAACATTCTAGTTGCAAACTATCCTAATTAGTACGATACATTACATGAGTACCTAATCCTATGCTATAAATCGGACTAATGCGATCATACCTATAATATTGTACTTGTAATATAGTACTCGTACTATATATTTACTCGTGAGTAAAATATAAATATGAAATCAAGTGCAAAAAATACACGTATTTCTTCAATTAAAACTTTTTGGTTTTCGAGACTTTCCCCCATATATCTAATAAGGAAGATTTAATAAACTGCCTTAATATGGGGAGTGTGGCCGAGTGGTCTAAGGCGCCAGTTTTAGGTGATTTTAATCAAATCCACTGGTCTCTTCGGAGACGTGGGTTCGAATCCCACCGCTCTCAGAATTTTTGCACTTTTTTTATGGCCATTGGCCATACGAGTCCATATATCAAATTAGGTAGAGCTTACTATTAATTTAAATTTTTGAAAAGTTTCAATTGTGAACGTCCACAAATTGCATAAAAAACTGATAACTCCTTTCCAAGTGCCCAATTACGTATATTATTTACAAGCTGGTTCAGCAATCTTAGCTTCCGGGTCTCTATGAATTAAGGTGCAAATTATAAAAGCACCTGGTCAGTGTATCTTGCATTGCGGTTAACAATTAATGCCCCCGATTAGTAGGCAAACAATAGTATATTTGCTAAATAGGAGTGGGGGGTCCGCTCCGCGGACCCCCCACCCCTTAATTAATATATTTAAATTTTAGATCACTTTTACACCGAACGTGGTACCTACTAGGGAATGGACCGATACAAAATACCGATACAAAAATATCGGTATTTTGGCCGATATTGATATTATCGATACCGGTA
>JAAZTK010000081.1:0-32645 GCA_036507255.1 Megalothorax incertus | reverse complement strand
TCCACTCGGGGGTCGGCTCTGGGATTAGCTCGGGTGTCCTACCACCCACTACCACCCTCCAATGTTAAAGGATAGGGGTACCCTTAGGGTACTCTCCACAACGCTAAAGGATAGGGGTACCCTCCGAGTTCAAGGTACCTACTTCCGGCAACCAATCAGCGCGCTGGATTTGTCCAACGGTCAATTAGAGTATAAGAGGGGGCCCCGGTGAGTCAGTCTGCAGTCAGCTCTCGCGGAGGAAGGACCTCGCTCTCCCGCTCCCTTCAATTTTTCATTTTTTGAGAATTATTTCCCGAAGCCTATAAATTTTCTCAACTTGCCCCTGAAATTTAATCAGTCGAGCCCCAACCTCCGAGGAGAACGGAGCTCCTCCACATGATTTTTCAAAATTTTATTTTCCAAAAATTTATTTTTGGAAAATTTTAATTGCTTTTTCCAAAATTTCAGGTCACTAAGCTGGTTTTAGAGTCGAAAAAGGTTCTGATAAAATCCGCAGGGAGGACATCGTGTTATAGCATAGGGGGTGGTGACGTCATCGTCGTTTCCCCTATGCTTTTGCATGGAGCGACGGTGGCGCCACCACCCCCTATGCTATAACATTGAGGTCAACCCCTAGCGGATTTTTTCGGAACCCTTTTTCGACTGTAAAGCCAGCTTAGGAACTCATCACTTCTCGGCGATCGGACCTGGAGGAATCCTCGCAATGTTCCAAGATAACCCGACCTCCAGAGGAACTTTGCAAAAGGTTTCAAACTCCTTTTGTCTTCTATTTCCCAAATTATTCAAGCAAATTCTTAGGTAGGTCTCTGAATCTGTAAGAAATGGTCATTAAAATAATTACTTGAAAAAATAAAATAGATATGAAATTATGAATTCATACCTCCCAAATAAACGGACCGAGCATTTTCAGCTTTGAGTGCATCTTGAATTGTTTTTACAGATGAGATAGCTTGCGGTTTCAAGTCAAAATAGAGAAAGCAGAAAGGACTGGAGTATCCATTAATAAGGCGGCATTTACTAATGCAATCAAGAGGTAGTTGAAATATCCTAGCTGAAATTAATAAAGTTACAAAATTAATTAATTAAATTAATATTATAAAAAGATTTCAAAACCTTACCTTTGGCTTTCCCCTTTGTGAATTTGGCAGATTCTTTTGTCAATAAGATCAAGTACCTCTTCTTATGGGAGACCAGCAACCCCGAGGAATAAATATCAAGTGGCTTTAGAACAAAGGTGTCATTGTCATTGGTGTCCACCCGCCCATCATCAACTGCTGAGGAATTTTGTTGGTCATCTTCCGAGTTTTCGTCAGAATAATTGTCCTCATCGTATTCTGCCATGTCTCCACGAACGTTCCTCAAGGTTCACTCAAGGTTCACTCGTGACAATGATAACCACAATATGAACTAATTAAGAGCCTTAAGGCTTAGAATTGAACAATTAGCACTGAATAATAAAAAGTCAATTAAATTATTAATTAGGTAATTTTGTTAAAAGTTAAAACATGTGCTCGGTCAAAATCAAACTGAATTGCGCATATTTCGCAATTTTTATTTTATTTTTATCGTAGGGGGCCCCTACTAGGGGCGGATTGAAGGATGTCACAAATCAACAATCAATGCATTATTTTAAGTAATTTAAAATATTCTAATGAATTAATGATCATGATGTACAATTTAATTGTAAAGTTGAACACTTTGCAAAGTACTGATAATCCGAAAGGACTTTGATTCTATTGTGCTAATTAATCCTAAGCTACGATATATTATTTTGATTAGAATTTACTATTTAGTGATAGATTGAAATGCAATGAATGTTGGGGTTTGCGATTAGGAAAGAATTTAGGAGATGTATGCAAGAATTTAATTGTCATTTGTAAAAGACCATCATTGGATCAAACTGTACAAAGAATGGATAACAAAAGCAAAAGATCTACGAAGTCCAAAGCAAGTACACGTAAACCCCCTAGGAGTAGAAGTAGTAGCAAAAGATCTCCGAGATCCGCAACTTCTTCTAAAAGTGCTCTCAAATCATCAAGAAGTACGCCAAAGACGCGTTCCAGGTAAGAATGATTTGTAAGACATATGTAAGCACCTTAATTAATCCTAAATGGCCAGGTCAAGGAAAATCTACTCTTTCAACCCGTCTGAATTGCTCGAGAGTTATTTAAAACAATCAAATATCAAAGAATCCTGGGGCTCAATTGGACAAATAAAAGAGCCAGTCTATGATGTTAGTCAAGATAACTTGATTGATGATCAAAGCAAGAAAGCAATAGAAGAGGTAGTACTTGGCCATCCAGTCCAAAGGAAGAAAAAATCAAGTCAAAGTCAAATTAGCGGACTTCCTGAAAGCGAATTGACACCCTCCGATTATGACGCAGAGAAAAGTGAGCCTGAAGGAGTGGAATCCTACCCAGATATTGTAATTTGTTAACTCTGAAATCTAAATTATAATTCTTAAGACTAATTCCAATTTACAGGAAGGTTGGGTATTGAAAGAAGACTTGAAAAAGATGAAAATGCACGAAATCAAAGAATCTCAAATGACCCTTGATGAGGAGATGGTGTTCATCGAGACTGAAAACTATGTCCTCGAGAGAACCCTGACCAGAATTGAGATCCGAGAGAAGGAGATTGAAAACACCCCAATCTTTAAATACCACTACCCTTGGGAGAAAGAGGCAGAGAATTTATCAGCTCCCAAACCTGAGACTTGTCCAACAGACCCCTCATCTGATGAGGAGGGGGAGCTGGATGACAAGGGGAATTACAAGGGGAATTACAAGGGGATCAAAATTGCTGATGTGATTGACCGAAATGATCCCATATTTGGGAATATGACTGAGGAGGAGAAGCAGGCTGCTTGGAAATACATAGAGTCCATTGGGGAAGTTGCTCCGAACAATTTTGATGTGATTCGGCAGAATTATAGGTTCATTGTTGATGTGAGCAGCGATGATGAGGAGCGTGAGCCTGTTGAAAACAGTACTATTAGCAATAGAGGTTCCCTCAGCGTCCTTCATAAGAAGCCAGGAACGGGAGTCTCTTCATACCTTGAGGTAAATACTTTTTACTGCAATGCAACCCCTAAAAAATTCATTGGCTCATGATTTCCGTATTTTGAACAGGGTTCCACCTTTATTAAGGGAAGCCAAGGTCAATCCACAAAAGAGAAGAGTACCACAAAGTCAAGTGTTGCCAAAACCAATTCCGAGACCCCAGTTTCTGAAATTCATTACGAGAGAGATGTCGAGCATTATACATTTTTGAGCAGATCCAAACATGAGTCGAATACTGAAGAGTCGGATGATCCAGATTTCCCCGGGTTTAAAATTCTTCTCGCTCAAAAGTAAGCCATAAATAATTAGAAAAAAGTCGAAACCAATTTTTATACTTTCCTTTTTACTATCCATTTATTATTCAAAAGGTTACCCATACATGAGAAGCTAAGATATGCAAATGCAGAAGTAGAGGCTCTCCAGCAAGAGTTTTACTCGCTTGAGACGGAAAGTATTCAGGAGGAGAATTTTATTCAAGTCTTTGTAGATACCCACATTTATGGATTTGAACTATTGAAAAAGTTTAGAGATGAGTTTCAAGAGCTCAAAGCAAGTGGAAAGCATCCTCTGACTGGATATTATTTCGCAGAGAGGATTCGGAGGTGAATTTCAATTAAATTCAATGCAATGTTTTGTAGGCTTAATTTTGGACTGATTCGCATAATTGAATGCTTAGATTCATTAAAAAGGCTCGAGGTCTACTCCTTTCTGAGCTGACAAAGATAAATATGACGATATCAGAGGTGGCAAAGGTGAAAAAGAAGGTCGGAGATCATTTGAAAAGGAATGAAGAGATGGGGGAAAACATTCAAATGATTGATTATGAATGGGTAATGGTCAAGAATCTCCAAATGGAAGAAATGTATTAAAATTCTTAAATTAATCCTTTCTAAACCGAAATAGATGAAGATCTCCATAAGCCAAAATAGTACGAGTATCGAGGAGAGGAATGCAGAGCTGAATGAATTAAAATTGATGACAATAAATTGTTTCCAAATGCTAAAGGAGTGGAGGGAAAAGCTCAATAGGAGCCTTGCTGTTCGGGATCGCATAAAGATGGATATGGAAGTCAGGGGGAATCTGCTAGAGAATTTTAAAGCTGATGGGGAAAAGCTTAAGAGTGAGGCTGAGGAAATAAGCCAAGAGAATAAGAATATCAAAAGGAGACTCAAGGCTTTCAAGGTAATTTTATTTGTAAGAAATCCTAATTCCTAAATTAACTCGTTTTATTTTAAGGCGACTAATACAATGGACTATATGAAGCTGAAATCAGTTCAGAATGCAATGTCTCAAGAGGTTGGAGTCCTCCAAGGAAAGATCAAGAGGGAGAGGAGCCTACTCCACTCGCTGAGATTGAAATTCAAGAAATTGGGGGATTATGAAATACTGCAAGATAATGAAGAATGGTTGGAGGGGATCAAGAGGGATCTGGAAAGTGGAAGAATTTGTTGTGATACCTCGACTGAATCAAGCCTATCATCAAAGGAAACTATTCAAACAAAGAAGCCTCAAGAAATAAAAGTGAAAAACCCTTTGAAAGATTGCATGAAAAGTTCCCTAAATCTGCATTGCAAATGAATTGAGAATTTGAGATCAATCGTGAAATGAGTTTGTAAAAGTGATATAATATTATTCCAAAAAATAAATATGCGTCAAATAAAATAAAATTTCAAAAAATTCCAATAAAAAAACTAAAAGTCAATCCGAATCCTCAAAACTTAAAAAGGGTTGTAGTATTTTCATAAACTTTGTCCGCCAATTCCTTTTCGTCCATCTCTCTCAAAGTAGATACAATTTCAAGAATATTGAGAAGAGTTTGAGGTTCATTTCTGGATTTTGACATCAGGTTTGAGCTCCATTTTTTGCTGGAATCAAATTTAGTTTTTATGAGCTTGTTTGAGTAATGTGAAGGTCGAATCCCGCACCAAGGGCTGTCAGTTTCAAGAAGGAGTTTATCCAGTGGGATCTTTTGTATGAGTTTACAATTCTCCTCAGTCTTAAGGGAGCTGTCCAAAAAATGAAGGATTAAAAGAATATCATAAGAATGATTACCATTTAATTACCATCCATTAATTCCAATATATAGGCCCAATTCTAGAAACTTATTCATTTCCTCTTCAGTCCCATCAAAAGAATGTACGACTCCTCCATTTCCTAAAGCTTCTTGATTCTCAGAGAGTATCCTAACCAAATCCTCAGCGGCATTCCTGCAATGAAGAAACATTGGCAGCTTCTCTTTCCCCAGCTCTTCTAATTGATATCGGAAGAATCTAAAGAGTAATTTATTCAAGTTAGATCTGCAGAAAAATCCTAAACCTAATCTTTCAATTTGAATTAAATTCCCTACCTCTTTTGAGTTGCAATATCACAAAATGTCGTTCTCTCATAATCCAGACCAATCTCTCCCAATGCCACCACTTTCCCCCTATTCCCTCTAATCAGTCCTCTTAAATTGGCAATGTAATCTTCGGGAGTTGCTTCCAACCTGAATTCTGTGCAACAAGTAGGATGAACACCAACAGTGGCATAAAGCTTGGCTAAAATGAAGTTACATTTCAATTATAAATAAATTTTCAACTCTTGGCTATTTACCATCAGTATTAGCGATTTCTAGAGCAGTTTTTGAGCCTTCCAAATTGGTCCCAGTGACAATAATCTTGTCCAGCCCAGCTTCCCAAGCTCGTTTCAATACATTTGGGAGATCTGGCTCATGTTTCTTCGTTTCCGATCCATGATATAAACCTTGATACATCCCATCTCCCAAGTTTGCTCCAATATCTAGATAAATCAAACATTAATTAGGTACATTCACATTAAATCAATTCTTTAATGATCTAACCAATTAACTTCATTCTGGAATTGGAGAGAATTCTCAAGGTACTACTTTGATACCGTAAAAAAAGGGTTAAAATCCTCGGCAAACCTATCTTGTGGCGCTTTTAACTTGCCCTGTATAAAGTTCAATTAATTAATTAGATTAGATTATTAGCAAAATATGAGATGACGTAATGATAATCAGCCAAAATCAATACTTCAAATCAAATCAGGTGAAAGTCCAAGTTCCCAAAAATTCAAATTTCAAAGGGCAAGTTCAAGTCAACGTCGATTAAATTGAAGATTAGCTAATTATACACAAATGGTAAATGATCTAATCAATCCTGGCAATCAAAAGCTAGTTAATTTAATTGGTTAATTAATTAAAATTGGGTGACGAAGTCACAAAATGTAAATTTTTGGAATATGCACCGGTCTATAAATTGATTCAATTTTGCCTGATAAGTAAACCGCGAGAAATATCTTTACATCTGTGCAGTGCATCCGTGCTAAATGTAAATAAATAATTGTTATTCAATGTTCGTCAGTTTAATTAGCTAATTACACGTATTGTCACACCCAGTATTAATTAGCTAGTACATATTGTGTATTTCCTATTCTAAAAATGTGAGATAATCAGTATTGAGACCCTTAAAATTGCCAATTAAATTGGATTAAAATGAAGATAAATTGAGGGCTGAAATAAAATGACCCAGACTTGTCATTGTGACCTCAAAATTGTGCAAAATGACTGAACCTCTACCCCTTTTTGGACGTGTATTAATTGGTGTATTTTCATTGTTTTTAGAAATCCTTCATTTTATATTTACTTTTAAAGTTACAAGCAATGTTGGTCGACTCGGTGTATTTTTCTTCTTTTTTGTAGCTGGTCTAACCTTAATCACCTTAATCAGTCATAATTACTCGGAGGAGGAGGTGGTGGAATATGACATTGACAACATTGAATTAAAGCAATTTATTACAACGACCAAGAAAAACTCGTTAGCCGGAAAAGGAGTGGACAAAGATCTTGAGGACTGGCTCCAAGAACTTGAACTTGGTCAACATTTGCCATTTTTCAGAGAGATTGGTAAGTAGATTAAATAAATTAAATGCATTTAACTTTATTATTTTAATTATCCTTTTATTTCGTCAATTTGAAGCCCCCAAATCATTGACATTGAATCAATAGGCAAAAAAAAGTAATCGAGGTGAAAGTGAGTACTTTCACTTTCGGGTACTTTCACCGCGTATAAATTGATTCATTTCGTATCTGGATTTTTTAATCTTTTTATTAATCACAAAAAAATACTCAAGTACAAGGTTTAAAAGCGATATGAATAGTTTATCAGATTATCTATACCAAATATTATATCAAATGAATCATTTATGATAAATTCATCCAATCATTTACTAATCCTCCCTAGGTGCTCACGTACTTCTACGATAACCTCGAGTCGACTCCTCGTAGTACTACTCAGACAGTTCGAGTACTAATTAAAATTTTAAATATATGGTACGGCGTGTCCTACTACTACGTAGGCCTACTTCAGATGAGATTGTATTTGACCTTGGCGTTCTCAACCTTCCCCCTTTTTTTAAATGAAAGCCGAGGTAGAGCCCCGAGAAAGGAAGATCCTTAATTTACAAAGTAATCAACCTTTATTTGATAAGCGGGCCGAAGGAACATAAATTCCTAGCCTGAACTTTTAAAATATTTAACACTGGATCTATGTACAATACTACTACCAATAGACCTACTATTATAGCTTATCCTTAGTAGTATTGCACTAGTACTAGTGCCCTACGTATCTTCTGGATCTGGAATTGAATCGATTGGGTTATTTATGGGCATTTCATAAATTCTTTATCCCATTTCCATCCATTCATTTATTCATACCTCCACAATTCTTCAATCCGGAGAAAAAGCTTGGGCCGTACCTATTGTATATTGAAAGAAATAGATTTCTTATACCGATACCGAAAAAGTAGGATGAAAAAAGCAATTGAACCAATTCTCTAAAAATCCCATGATTATTCCTTCGAATTCCCATTTCTCCATTTGGCGCAGATTGGCCCTTTCTTCTCTCACTCCCCTTGAATTCCCACGAGAATTGGACTGGGAAGTTATGTATTGTAGTATGCACCTACAAGAGCCAGGGTCTGTTAATTTAATCTGGAGAGTGAGAGAGAGTGGCTGGGGAGAATTCTTTTGTACAATTATATTATGAGCTCGAGGGTCAAACCAAAATACAATGCTCTAATGAATGCTCTTAGCTTATACTACTACTATTTCAAATACAAACGTCAAATGGTTCCTTTTAAACATGAAACACGCAAGATTATTCGGACTTGATCGATTTTCTACGCCGAATTCTGGCCAAAAAACTAGCCTGGAATAGACTGATTCTAAGCTAGAACCTCTTCATCCTCCAGTGGAGAAAGAGCTGGACTCTTTCTCACAAATTGAAAAATATCTTGGACAATATTTGCAATTTAAATATAAATATATTTGCAATCCTAATTAAATATTAAATATATAAATATTAAACTTCCTAATAACCTGAGGATATTTAGATTACATAGTATTTTTATACGATTAGTATTACTACGATGTAAAGCTAATTCAAAAGTTGTTTGCTCACTCAAATTCTTCGCAAGTTTTGCAGACTCAAGTGCAAGTCATTCCATATTTATTTAATTGATAGTTTTAAACTTTTAATTAAGAAAGATAAATCACATGAGCTGGACTTGATCCATAAATAATTTTTAACGCATCTAATATCGTACTATCTAGTCAACCAAAAGAAGAAATCCACGCGTAACAATCTTTACTGCCTTTAAGAACCCCAATTAATTTATTGGAAAATTGCAATGTGTCTTGTGATAGCCTTAAATATTACCTCGCAATAATTGTAATTTCATAAGGTTATACCTGTCTCCGCCCGCTGAATATATCTACGATAATCCATTCCATTTTGAACCAGTGCTTTCACTGCTTATATCGTTAGTACTCGTAGTATACTCCTTGAGAAAGTGATTCCATTTAAATTATGAATACGTAATGATTGGGATTCGACCAATAGGCTGTAATGGTTCGTGATCAATATTCTATTGTATTTGCCATTTTATCGTAAATGATTCAATTAAAGTTATTAATATTGCGAATATATTATCTAATTATCATTGCTTTCTCCTTTTTTTTAGGAGTCGTTTCACTCGTATCAATTTCGCAACTTGATCTCCTGACCCAAGAAAAGATTGAACGAAAAAACGTGATTGAAAACGGCGGCGGTGAAGAACTTTATCCTCTCAACTTTTATATACAAAGTATACCGGCTCAAGATAGGGAAAGGCTGAGGAGAGCATCAGTAATCCTACGCCAACGTCTCATACTTCGAATGTGGCTCGAAGATTATGGTCTTTTGGAATATGCTCAAAAGTAAGATTTTTTTTAAAAAAATCGCATTTATCTAGGACATTGAGGATGAGAGTAAAAGGGCATTTATTAAATTATTTTTTTCCATTTCTTTTTTTTTCCAAAAAGGATTATTAGCTGTGGAGTGAATTCAATTGAGGATGCCTATTGGTTTGAAGATAATAAGAGATTAAAAGAAATGGTTGGAGAGGATAAAATTGTATCAATTTGGATCAACGCTCGCCAATCTTTACCAACGGGGCTAGCTCAATTAGAAAACCTCAAAGCAAATATCTGGAATCGGCTAATTGGATCGGATCCTGAATCTGTTTGGAATACCTGGGGTAATTAAAAAATATTGATAAATGAAATGTTTATATTTCAAGTACGGATATTTACGTGTTATCCTCCAATTCCGCCTTAATTTTATTGCGATTCTTAGCAGATGTGTCATATTTTTTGCAGCTTCGTTTTAATTTTAAGTGACGATACGGTATAAATATAATCGTTTGAACAGGGAAAGGAATGCAGGAAATTAGAATATATGTATAATTACACTTGATCGTTAAATTAAATTTTTGCAGGTTCTTTAAACTTATGCGAATCTGGTACATATATTTTAGAAAAATGATAAATAGCCATCTGCCCAGAATGTATTTATTTTAAGCTACATAGGTACATATGTAAATTGTCCAAATAAATGGTTGGCAATGTGTGGAATAGCATTTTTGCTTTTGGAAGGATTCCATACTGATATATTGTACGATACTTACTCGTATTCCTTTGTTAACTCTGAAATAAGTACGAGTCAAGTAGGTATGAATTATTTCTCTAGGTTCAAATTGCATAAGGCCAGGATATAAAGTTAAATGCCATAAACGTAAACAACACTCCTCGTAAAACATTCGTCAGTAAAAAAAAGTACATCGCAGATCGTTTAGGGAATTGTTAACCTTAAAGGTCGATAAACATTGCAGAAGAAAGGAAGAATCTGCTCTATTTACATGTTCTTGTTTGTGCGAATTCTTATTAATTTTTAATTTTAATGCTCTCTCGAATTCATTTTCGTTTATTTTGTACATTTCATTTCCATTCGCCCCAAACTCTCATTTAATATGTAATCCTATTCCATTTAAGACTAATTTATTAATAGCCTTTTAAATTAAATATTTACACTTATAGGAACAATGCTGCTAGTAACTTTAACTGTAACTGGATTCGGAGCCGTTACTTCAGCATTTCCGGTAAAGATAGATTTATTCAATATTAAGATTAGTTTTTTAATTTAAAAAAATTGCTATTTTTATGTAGCAAATGCTTGACGCAAAACAAGCCATATTACAGTATGTTACGGGGAAGTTCTCACTGGCCAACAACTGTAAAATTGAATTTGATTGGAATGATCCCACATCCGTTGGACAAACTGTCAGTTTTAGCCTTCGTGTAAGTGTCAATTTGTATTTTTTTTCAAATGAAAATTTAAATATATTTCTTTGATCTGACAGTTTTTTCAAAGAGGAGGTCGGCCTTATCCAATATGCGACAAGGATAACGTACTGATTGAAATAAAAACAGATTCTCAAAGAGTTGCAATAGGTAAGTTGTGAACTTATGATTGCGATTGATTTTGTTTTGAAGGATCGGAATTTGATATACTATGTTTGATATTGATTTTCTTTATATTATAGTGACTGAATACGGTGGAAGCGATCCTAATGACGCCAATCTGCTTGTTGCAAAATTCTCTGTTCGAAAGGCTGGGAAATATTCTGTACATATTATGGTTGAAAATAGTCATATTTCTGGAAGGTATTCTTTTTTTTCTGAAATTTTCTATCAGTTATACAGGCATTTATGATTCTTCTAATTGATATTTAGCCCATTCACCAAAACCTTTTTGCCTGGCTCAATTGATCAAAAGAAAAGCATATTTATTCGGCAAACATCCACCGTTGTCTGCGTTCAGAATTCTTCTCATAAGCTGTAAGTGAATTTAAATATCGAGCATTGCAATTTTATTTTACACATTTGAATCTACATATATATACTTTCAGTATTATTGAGCCGCGAGATACATTTGGAAATTGCTGCAGACCACAAGATATCAAATTAGAATTATTCCGATTTATTACTCAAAAGGTTTGATATAAGATTGTTAAATAAGCAAACTGTTTAATTATTTCGAATTTATTCAGATCGAAGAAACCTCTGACCATTCAACTTTAAATTGCTCCGTCCAATTTACTCACGAATCAACCACAAATCTTAATCAAAATTTTTTGTTACCAAACTCCCAGAGTTGTGTCTCTGGGAGGGTAGTGCTTTCTCTTCGATTTCCAGAACCTGGCGTTTTTTCGTGGTCTTTGTTCTTATGATAATCAAAATATTCAAAATGGGCAATTTGATGTACTTTCTCTCAACTCGGCAGAAGCCTCTTCTGTTCAGAAGAATATTGCTACAAAATCTCCCAGCTCATATTATGAAGGGAGATTGCTTCAACAAGGAAATACAATTCAAACTAAAGTTCGAAAAGTCTATATCACAATCTCATCAAAACAATTTATCGTGAAAGAATATTTTCTCAAATTGCTCCCTATTCGAGTCGCTGTATTCCGCATTCAACCAAATACTAAATTATCAATTATTAAAACTGAGAATGAACAGGATTTCCCTGCAATTTCAATCGGTAATGTATATATTATTATTTTCATACATTTAGAGTGAAATTCCCAATATATTCATTTTTCAGATGATGGGAATCAACCTGGATTAAAAATCTCTATCAAAGACGCCAAAATTGGTATGAATTTGAGAATTTCCTTGAGCTGGAGGTTTAAAATTAATTTAATTATTTCAGTCGTTGCGACTTTCACTCACTTTCTTCTAAGAAATATTGGAGGATCTGAAACATTCCAAGATAAACAAGAACATTTCTTTAAAGAACTCCGAGAATTGCATCGAAAACAGCCCCGTGATAAACTTGTTTTGAAGATTGAAAGGAATAATATTATTGAAAGTACATGGAAAGGAACTAAGAGCATGAGTACTGTGGATTGGTGTAGAAATTTTGAAATCAATTTCATTGGAGAGCAAGGGATTGACTGGGGCGGCGTTCGAAGAGAGTTTTTTGAAGCTCTATGTTCAAAACTTTTTGGAGGAGGAAATCCAGTAGGACTTTTCACTTCATTTGGAGATTCTAGACTTGTTACTTGCAACCCAAATTCCAAATGGAAATTAAAGCATTATGAAATGGCTGGGAAGATAGTTGGAAAGTGTTTGTATGAATCATCTTTAGGTACGAGTAGCTATATGAGATATGAAATGAATATTATAATTGATATCGATATAATTGAATTATAATTGATATCAATTGTAAATTATCAGGCCAGACCTATCGTCAAATGGTGAAAGCAAGCTTTTCCAGAAGCTTTCTTGCTCAATTAATCGGACTCAAAGTTCATTATAAACTCTTTGAAGTTGATGACCCTGAGCTATATATCAGGAAGATTAAATTCATACTGGAAAATGACGTGAATGATTTGGAACTAACCTTTACAGAGGAAGAATATGATCCAATGGGAAAGCTAATAAAAGTATGTGCATATTGTATTCTACGATAATCATTTGATTTTTATCAAATTCATACTACCTAATTTAAGCATTATTAAAATTCTATATATTTACATTTAGGTCGTGGATTTAGTTCCTGATGGCTCAAAAATTCCAGTGACAAATGAAAACAAAAAAGAATATTTGAATGCACTTGCTCAATATAGGTAAGCATTAAAATTTCAAGGGATATACGATATTTCTCTAAACTAAAATATTCATTTTTTTCAGATTAAGCACTAAAATTAAGAATGAGCTGGTAAGAACTAATACTTAAAAGAATACGAGTGGAACGTTTTGTAAAAATGTTGGCATTCCTTTCAGGATGCATTTTTAAAAGGATTAAACGAAATCGTACCTGAAGATTTGCTCTCAATATTTGACGAGAACCAGCTTGAGGTGAAATATCGTAAATGAAATATGAATATATTATTTTTATTATTTCGTCTCTCCCCATTTAGCTCTTGATGTGCGGTACAAGCGAGTATAGTGTGACAGACTTGAGGGAATATCATATTGTCACCTCTTGTGGATCCATTGTTGATTTCCGAAGGGTTGTGGACTGGTTCTTTAAATCAGTCACAAATATGACTGAAGAGGAAAAGGGGAGATTGCTTCAATTCACAACAGGTACCCCGAATCAATTTTTAGCTACTTGAATATACATACAGATATTTATAATTCATTTCACTTCTCAGGCTCAAGCTTACTTCCACCTGGAGGATTTAAAGAATTGTCACCATTGTTTACTTTAACTCCAAGCCCAAACTTTGGCTCTTTACCAATGGCTCATACATGCTTCTCCCAGCTTTGTCTTCCTGATTTCCCTTCCTATGAAATATTCGAAAAGGCTCTGAGATACGCAATAAACGAGGGATCCGAAGGATTTGGCCTAATCTAAACCCGGATTTGTTCATTTTACATGTTATATTTAATTGACTTTTAACGATAATTGAGAATTATTTATGATAATTATATATTTGACTAGTTTTAAATACTATTCCATTCTTCAAAATGCCTTGTTAATCTTACCATTCTAATATTTATACGAATACGGAAAAGAAATGATAATATTGTATTAGTAGTGATCTACATATAAAAAGTATTGAATATCATTAATATATACTTATGTAGTATACTAATTACTAGCAATTGATCTATCCAAGTATTATGCTTGCAATAACGTTGATTTGTTACATTATAAACTTATTTAGGCATATCAAATCAGTATTCTAGACTATTATATTTTTAGAAGGCTGATTAATTTATATTTTTTAAAACTTTTAACATTTTATCTCGTACAAAAAAGACCTAGTTATTTTAAAAACTGGACATTGACCTAGTCTAATCTATAATAGAATGCAAATAATTGATCTATGCAATGCGACATTTATGCAATAAATGAAAATATTAAACCACCGAACAAAGTAATTTTTAAAACAGTTTTTATTGGACTTTTTTCAAAAAGTATAAAAAATAAGATGGAAAATATTTCTTTAAATAAATAAATAATTTATCCAGTCTCGCTACTCGTTCCTAATTACTTGGTCCAACAATAACGGATGAAGATAACGCTTTGTAGTTAACGCCACTGCTAATCCATTGAGGTAATTTGATTTTGACCATTGTCCAAGCATTCTCTCGAGGACAATACCGTTCCATCGTAGGCTCCTTGTTGTTATTCCCTCCAACCACGTATATCATATCATCAAGAATAAATGCATCTATTTTATAATTTCAAATTAGAATTATTTTTAATTTGGATTAAATTAATAAACCCTTACTTCCATCTACCCTAGGTTGATTCATGGGGGCCACTTGCGTCCAACTTGGGTCTCCAGGCTTATAAGATTCGACTGAAGTCAAGCGTTTATAACGCTCTTTGAAATAAATAAATAAAAAATTGTAATATAAAATTAAAATCCCACTTATAAATATTGTATGATTAATTTATCAATTACCAGTATAACCACCGATGGCATAAATTCGGCCGTTGAGAGTGACCGCTCGGATCCAGCAATATCTTGCTTGGATCATATTTGGTAAAAGTGATTGAGTACCATCATCAATATTGTAGCTTTCCGCTGTGTCAAGTGTTTTCAATGCCAATTCTACTTCATTCCTTTTAGCTCCTTTTCCTCCAATCTATTTATTAAAAAAAATAAAATACTTTGAAATTAATACGCTCGCTCTTAAAAAAATAGAAGTTAGACGAGGCTTAACCCACCATGTATATGACATTGTTGAGCAAAGCAAATCCGAAACTATCTCGATAATACAGCATTGGCTTATCGTTGTCTTCCCAGGCCCCAGGCTTGCTCTCGATATCCCATTTTTCAATGCCACAATTAAAATATATAGAAGATTCATGTTTAGCAATCTGATAAATAAATGATTTTAAAACATCTGTATACTTATATTATTATATTAAATATAATTTGAGGCTTTGAACCAGGTATATTGTGTTTTTAAAGGTGAGTAGTGAAGCATCATATTTAACTCTGTTGACATTAGGGCCCTTCTCCCAGGCTTTGTCCATATTTTCAAGGGCTTTTATGGGGAAACTCCTGACCTCACAAGGTTTATTATAATCTGCTCTTTCAATTGAATAAATCCGGTCTTGCGACGCCAAAAGAGTTATCTTGATGTTTTCAAGTGAATTTGCAACTCGTTTAAGTTGATTAGTCTATTTAAATTTTTGCCAAATGAAATGTTATTTTAAGCATCAACTATGTATTTTAAAATGTATAATTACAAACCTGAAATGAGTAGGACCAGAGACACTTGGGGTCAGCCTTTTTGGTTTTAGCAAAAAACAGTAGCCGTGCAGTGTTCCATGAATATTTGGGTGGTTGGTATACCTCGACTTCTCGACGGGGCTCCATGCTTGATCTTTTGCCATTAAGATTATTGTTCATTTCAGGGGAAATGGATCTTGCCCTCTTCCTAGTGTTTTAGAAGATAGCCCTTCGTCAAAGCCGGAATATTAAATTTTTCTTTTGAAGTAGCTCTAATTACTTCCGGTAATTTCTCCAGATCCAGTAGCGCGTATTCTCCAGTGAGGATCTGAAAGTAAGACTGTGGCAGGCTGAGAAATAGGAGAAGAGAGTGAAACGTCCACAGATAAAACTGGTGGGCTCAGTGGTGAGTTTACGCTTTGACGAGGGTTGGAATTCCCATTCTGAATATTTACAATAGAATTTAAATTGGATTAGAATTGTCTAGTTAAATTAATCGTAAGTGAATTACAATCTGGAGAAGATTTGTACAGATTTTGCTCAGTTCTGTCAACTTGTCCCTCCCAACTTCCGCGTGCTCTTTTGTCCAAATCAAAGTAGCCTCCATAATTGTCATATTTGATTCAAATGGGCGATTTGGGGAACTCATAATCTTGCAAATCTATAAAAATACATCCAAAATCCAAATGTTTAAGTTAAAATCTTATTTCTTAAAATTCAGCATTTCCTAACCTGTTCAAATGTCAAATGTTCAAATGTCAAAGCACTGAATTCTCCACCCTTATAGAATTCTGGGTGTTTTTCCTTCAGGAATGCATAAATCACATTGCAATACTCGTCACCCAAATCCAGTTCATTCCCATTCTTGTAAAAAATGTGCCAATTTGCTTGATTAAGTCCCTCAGGGGCTTCCAATTGTTTTAGAAGATAGCCCTTTGCCAAAGCTGGAATATTGAATTTTTCTTTAGAGGTTGCTCTAATCACTTCTGGCAATTTCTCCACATTCAGCAGTGTGTATTCTCCAGTATATATATACCTATGACCGAGTGTAATTAATTAATTTTGCTTAAAATAACTTTTTAAATTAAATATGCATACTTGACCACAAACTCGAGGACATCCCCCTTCAAGTCCTCTTGAAACATCATACATAGGGAATTTCCGATTTTATCCTTATTAAACAACTTCCGAAAATAGGGACATGATCCGAGGATGAGGTGGTGACCTTTAACCTTAACATGATCACTTGAGATGAGGGTGACATTCGGTGCAAATTTATCCGTGGAGCTTTAAAAACACGAGTTCAATAAATTAGGTATTTTTAAATTTTTAAATATTTTATACCTCCGGAAGTCAAACACCGTCTTGTCCTTGTCGGCCCTGACGAAAACAAGGTCCCCACTCATTCCGGAATCCGGATACAATTGTAAGAATTAATCAATTAATTAAACCCTAATTAATTAAAAAATTCCAAAAAAACGTTTTCGTGTCGACTTTTGTTTTTTATTTTTATTTTGAATGAAAACCCGCAATTTTCTGGCACCTTTTATTTCCCTTGAAAATTGCGATTTTCAGGGTAGAATTCAAAACGTAGAATTGTAAAAAGTTCATCGAAAAGTCATCAGCTGAAAAACGTTTATAATTATAATTAATTAGCGAATTATTTATTGAAAAATAATTAGTGTGTGTGTCAATTAATTAGGAATGACGGCCAACTCGGGTGGCGGTGGGACTGGGAGTGGGACAGTTGATTGGTGCTCACTAATAAAACCCCTACTTGTCCACTCATTTGGCGGATTGACCAAAAATGAAGTCGTCAGTCTTGTTCGAGGAATTGTCGACTCTGAAGTTGACCTTGTTGAGACGGTGGACCCTTCAAAACCTTTCTCCGCAGTTTATGATGTCATTACGGTACTTTCTTGTCACGTCCTCGTCGTGGCTAATCGAGGGGAAATGCGTATGTTTTTTAATCATTTTTCAAAATGTCAAATTAGTTTCAAGTCATTTTTAATTAAAATTCTTTTAATCCTATTTACAGTTCCAAGATCTTCATACCCTCTCGCCTTCAAAGCTGTAAAAATCCTTTGCGAGTCGCTTGTAAAGCGATTCAAGAATATCGTAAAATCAAATCATCCAATCCTCAAAGCTGAAACATATGCAATTGTTTTAAAGGTATTTTCGTTGATTGGGTTTAATTTTTATCCTTTTAATATAGAGATTGGATTTAATTAATCGTTTGGTTTGGTTTTTAGGAATTATGTACCGGTGAAGTGAATTTGAAACTAGAAGAAGTTGTAAATGGTAATTGGATGCATTTATTTTAAATACTCATCCTCAGAGTAGTTTCTCGTAATTTATGAATTGTGATACATTATTTTATTGTATAGCTTTAGTATTGCTGAAGAATCAAGAGCTACCACCAAAAATACAGTCGACATCACCTGGTACGTTTTAGGATTAATTTTAAAAGAAAAACAAATAATGAAATAATACGATCTATTTATTAATTTAACAGCAACTTGGGACAAGGAAGGATCTGCAAGTATTTCAGTCAAAGAAGTCCGAAGGAATCGATTGGATCCTTCCATTTTACTCTCGGATCAGATTGCTCTTCCAGTTTTGAGCATCCCAAATGATATCCCAATCTATGTAATGTCCAGATTGCTTATAAGTTATTAGAATTGCTTTATTAACTTTTTAAAAATATTTGCAGGCTGTTTTCGCAAAGGAGGCTGTTGGTAATCTACTGGCCCTCAGAACTGGTCAGTCCCTCCTGAAAGAATGCATAAGTCTACCCGGTTTGAGAGCTCTTTGCCCAGAGAATGTCAATTTGGATGCGGCAAGTGTCAACAAGTTTTACAAGCGGTTTACCTCGGAAAAGAATCCTCCAATTGACCTCAAAATCATTTCCCAAGATTTGGATCTACTTTATCATCTATCAAATTGTCCAATCTTTGCTTCATTAGACTCTGAGGATGCAAAAGTCCTTAATCTTGCAGGGAATATGTTGGGAAATCTTTCTTTTCTAATTCTAAATACATTCTACAATGGATCTACTGGACATTCAACGAGTAATACCTCTGCCCCTCAGCCTCCACCGGATATGGAAAGGGGGAGTCGAATATTATCAAAAGCACTTTGGATTCAAACTCAATTAATATCCATTTTGAAGCACAATATTGGACTATCTCATAGTGTAAGTTGATTTATTGAAACTTTAGATTTGACAATTAATTTAATTCTTTTTAATTAATAGGGACATTTAAACTTTTGCCTAACACAAGCAAGAATCATTCTACTCAATTTGCAATCTTATATGCATCATGTCACTCTGGCTGAATCAAAAAGTCACCCCGAAAAAGGAGAGAAGAATGTCAAGCGAATTAATTTGGTTGCAGTTCAACAGATTTGGAATGAATTTGTTGCAATCATATCCTCTCACGGTAAGATTAATCCTTAATTTACATTAATCTACAAAATAAACCCAATTAATTTAAAATATTACTTTTTTCTACGAATTAGGAGTGGATCTTGTCAAGAAATTCATTAATCAACCCTTTAACCCCGCGGAAGAATTAAAAGTCAAGCCAGAAGCCTTTAAAGATTTCCGAATTGATTCGAATATCTCTTCATCTGAACGAATATCCATTCTTTTTCAAGATCTAAACTGTTTTGAGCTTCTCGTTCAATTGACCAGCTTTAATTACCGAAAGGCATGTAGGCTCAAGTTGAACAAATATTACAAGCAGCAAGAAAAAGAGAAGATCAACGAGTCTATTGAGCAAGAGACAAAATCCAAAGTACTCAACATTCAAGATGAGGAGAGACCTCCACGGACTTCAACATCCTCTGTGGAAATGTTTGATTCAAATGATGAGAATGAGAATATTGATGTAGAAGTTGAAGAGGATGAACATTCTGTGTCGGATTTAATGACTACCGAGGATGAAGAGGATCCAGATGATGATGAAGATGATGATGAGGATTTGCATGATGCAGAGACCCGGCAAGTACCACCACCAAAGACCCCCAAGACTGAAGCTGGATCCGAATTGGAAGATGGGGATGAACCTATTTTAGGGATTCTGGGGAAATGGTTTGAATCTGTACTTTCAGTGAGTGATAAAGCGGATCCTGGGTCATCAAAAGCTGAGCAAAAGGAATTGAATTCAGCTGGTGAGAAAGGGAAGACTCCTGAGGAGGAGCTACTAATGAAAGGATTCATTGAGTCTGATAATCCAAATGGGTTTATGGGCTCTGCGCAAACAATTCTCAATTTTATTACAAGGGATATGGTTTCAAGCCGAAATGGGATTGTTCAGGAGGAAGTTAAGAAAAATCTCAATGAACAAATTGTGAGCCTTCTTGCAATAATTATTAAAGACTTGGACATTGAGAAATCTTCAACGGAAATTGGTATGTTTGACATTTTAAATCATTGTTCATTTATTTTCAATTTGAATTAATTTTTTTTAGGAGCCATTTCTACAATTTTTGATGACAGTCTGAATAGGATATTTATCGACTTTTCAAGTGAAATTGGAAAGCTTTTGCAGGTATTTTTTATATGATATTTGTTCATCTGGAATTCTAAATTCTTACCAAATGCTCATTTACAGATAATGATTGCACAAAATATGCTCTCACCAAAGCTGCTCGGAATTCTTCTAGACCAATTAGGGATTGATTTGGTTGGGACTGGACGCTGGAATTTAGGACTTTATCCACGATCTCTGGCTATTCTTGTTCAAATTCTTCTCCTAAAGCCTGATAAGGAGAATATAATTGTTGGGATCCTTAAGCGAGTTCTTGAGACTTTGGTTTGGGGGTGTGCTTCCTACGATGAACCAGAGGATTACTCTGATCTTCCCGTAAGATATAAATGTTTTAATTATGCGTATTTGTACAGTATATTAAATAAATTGCTCATTGGTATAGGTTGAGCATACCCAAACTCTCGTATTTCTATTCCACACGCTCTCCTTGATGTAAGTTAAACGCATCATTTTTTAAATAATCAAAAATTAATATATATGATTTTAATGAACCAAAATAGGCAAAAGAAAGTCATCTGTATTGAAACATCTACAGCTTTAATCAATGCGAGTAATAGCTTGAAGAATAAAATGCAGCATCCACATCAAATCATGAGTTTATCTCGAATCCTCCTACTATTCGATTACTTTATCCGACAACTCTATGAACCAGGTATAATCATTTTAAAAAATTGTTTTGAAGGTTTCTTAAATTATTTTTGAATGTTCATTAAATTATTTAAATTATTTTTCCCCATTATTTTACAGGATTAAACCTGATCCATCAGATCCAATACAATCTATTCAACGAGGAACAAAGTTCTTCACCGCTGAGCACATCCACTCGCCCTACTGGAGGGAAATTATCCAATAAACAATCCACAAGTTCAAATATCCCATTTGAAACTACTCCAACTGGAGAACCTCCCTAGTTCAAAGCCTCTGCCACCTGCTCGAATGTTTTGCGATTGCTCTGCTGTTGAAAAGAGGATTAAGGTGGACAAAGAGAGTAGTCCAAAGCCACGCTATTACAATCTGATTGGAACTGAACCTAATTTTCAAGAGAATCCCAGACTTGATGGTCTCGCAATGAATTTTCTAATGAATTTGCAGGTATTTTTCCATTTGATCGTTTGTATTTATTTGTACGGAATTTAAAAATATGATTTGATTTTCAGAACAAAAATGATGCAAATATTAAGGATAAAAGGGATTATGTTGAGGTGGTTGAAGCCCTCTTCAATCTATTTGAAATGTCCTTTCCAAGGGGTGAGGAAGAGTCGGATCTTTTCCTACCAAACTCTGCACATTATATTGAATATTTCCTTATGAGACTCTTCTTTTGCCTTCCACCTCCGAATGAATTCCTTCATAAGATTGAAAAACTCGATGAGAATAAAGAGTTTTTTCAAAGGCCTTCAACAGTACTCTACCTTATTATTTGGATACCTCGGATTCAAAATAAAATCTTTACATCTTGGATTAAAGAAAGTAAGGAAAAATCGCATTTTTCTCGAAAAATTTAATTTTTACATGTTTTTTTTCTCCAGTTTTCTCCAAACAAGGGATCCTGGTTGCTCAAGCTGAAGAATTATCGAATAAAGTTGGTTCATGGGGCTCGAAATTAACAATCCCTTACCTCGAGCATACCGCCCAATGGATTTCACAAGGGAAATTATCCAAATCTCAACCTTCAATCTATTTTTACGCGACTGAAGCAGCTCTGGGTATGTACATTACTAAATTATCTCTAAAATATTCGTATAAATTAACTTTAATTAATTAAATACACATTTAGCCTATGCATTTGGATTGGAGGATGAAATCACAAGCAAAAGCCTATCAATAATCTTGAATGAAACTCTGAATTCACTTCGTAAAGTCATTGTGAGTGAAATCCTTCTCAAATCATCCCCCGAGAATCTACCAGCAAGGGAAGCATCCGCATTTCATCTCATGTCATTCTCCTCCACTTATCTTATGAACAATTCAATTGCAAAAATTGTCCTCAAAAATATTGATCCAGACTTGAAAATTGCACTGGATAAACTCTGTCAAAATGAAGATTTTATGGATGGATTTCCTGATTTTTCTGAATCCAAATTCAAGAATGAAAATCTCCCCACTGAATCCTATTTACTTGCCGTTCTAAATGGACATCAAAAGGGGTCAAAGTCCAAATTCGTCACATCCCTAATCCATGTTCTTGGCTCTGTTGTAAATCTAGTTGGGAAACAAAAGAATGGTCCATCCCTTCTCTTCCCCCTCCTCCTGGATAAAACTACAGAATATCTTGGAGAAATTGTAGGGGCAAGGATTGATGTGGATCTCTACACGAAGGCTGATTGCCCTCTAAATGGGAAACTTGTAGAAATGATTGCAAGGAAGGGACTAGATGCAATTTGCTATCCTCAGCTACGGCTAGTTATTCAAGAAAAGAATCAAGAACAATTTCAAGAAGAACTCCTCAATGGTCTAAAGAATGTACTTAATGTTAAAAGAATCGGAATTTTCAAGTATTTTCCTCAAACTACTGATTGATGATGCTGGACTAATTCTAAACCAATTGATTGACATTCTAATGGGGACACAAAGCGATGGAGTACTTGTCAAAGCTTGTGAATTCCTATCTTGCTCCTGGAGTGCCCCTTCTACTTCAAATGAAGACCTAAAATCCCTTACAGAGATTCTGCTTGTAAATTCTTCCAAATTGGAGCAACTTCCTCAACGGATTTTTTCTGCCCAATTTTTTGGTAAAGAAAAAGTGATCGAAGGAGCTTGTAAATTCTTTTCAAGCCTACTAATGCTATTTGCTAAAAGCGAAGATAAATCTGGGTTGAAATTAATACCAAAATTCCTTACAAGTACAATCGGAGTACTTAAAGTCAATCTCAAAAGTAAAGAAAAGGGTAGGGAATGGAATTGGGATTGGAGTTCATTTAATTATGTTCTTCGTGTCCTTATTCAAATGGCAAGTATCTCGGATCTTGAAGATGGACATTGTAAACTCTTCAAACAAATGAATGAATGGTTACGTGAATTCTCTGATGAATTGGATAGCTCAGAGTTTGAAAGTCTTGAGAAAAATGGGCTTGTAGAAGCAAATCTGAATGCCCTTGTCATCATAATGGAATATATTTTGGAAGTTGGGAAAGCACTTCAAAGTATTTCAAATGCGAGATCAAATGGTGTTTTTGGAAGGGGAATTCTTCCGAGCGAGCGTGAAGTCACCCCAGGGACTTCTACACCACCCAATGAAATTGATGATCCGAATTTTGATGGGTGTGAATCTGAAATGGATGAAACTGTTCAAGATGATGAGAGTGGAGGTGAAGACTCGGATGAGGAAGGGCTTAATAATCGACTTTGTACTTATACAACTACGCAAAAGGTAGGAGGCGGTTTATAATGCATTTTAAAAATCATATATTTATTTATTTTTGTTCATATTTCTTTTAGGAATTCATGTCGCAACATTGGTATCATTGTCATACTTGTAGAATGGTTGATGGAGTTGGAGTTTGTTCAATTTGTGCAAGGGTAAGCGTTTAAAAAAAATGATAATTAAAACTTGTTAATTTAAAAAATTAAAATGTTACAGGTTTGCCATAAAAGCCACGATGTGACGTATGCAAGTAAGTTTAGAATTTAATTAAAATTTTAAATTACCCCATGCTAACTTTTTAATAAAACTTTTTAGAATTTGGATCATTTTTCTGTGATTGTGGAGCGAGGACTGATGGATCTTGCTTGGTAAAAAAATTACTTTTTTTAATTCAAAATTTCTAGACTCCATTTTTTAAAATCAAAAATTGAAACTCTAGGCTTTGACTCGGCGAGCAAACACTATTACTCCAGGAGAAGCCGTCTCACGTCAAACTTCAAACTCTGTTTATCAGCCTACAAATAACCTCAACCCATTTTTGCCGAGTGCTGAACAGACTACGGAAGTACGCCGATGCTCTTCCCCTACAAATCCAGAATTCAAATCAGTTAAGGCTGGAATTCTTATGAATCAATTCACGACCTCCTCTTCGGATGATGGGTCGAAAGAATTAAATGAAAAGACTCTGGATTATGACTCACTTATTGGAGCATTTCGGATTTTTAATCTAAAACTTCCTCTAACCGCAATTACCAAGCTTCTACCCGCCATCAAACGCCTCGCGCAAACAAAATCCCCTGTTGGAGCCTACCTCCGTGTACGCCAAGCTCTGAATAATTTGCGTAATAATAAGAATGGAGAACTTGATTTCAATCCATCTGAAGATCTAATGATTCCAACCCTTGGATCACAAGAGGGTGCATTTGAAAATATTAAGATGCAATTTAATGGGGAATCTGGCTCAATTATTCGTCAATTAATTAATTCTAATGTCATTCGAAGATCTACATTTGTTGCATTCTCCGCTCCATCAGCGCGCCGAAATTATTTGGCTGTTTGTCAAGAAAAGGGGAAGGTTACAATCCTTCAATTGGGTGCACTTCTATCAGGGGCTGAAACTGGGAAAAAGAAATTAACACTCCCTCGCCTTACTTCACTTACACTACCCTTTACAGCTCTAACAATGGCTACAAACCCTCTACGAGATGATGTCCTTGCAATTTGTGGCCTAAAAGATTGTCATGTCCTAATGGTTGGAACTGGAGGCTCAATATCAATGCATATGGTCCTTACACCTCAAATCGAGTCCCAAAATCATATTATTAAACCACTTTGGGTTGCTGGAAGTCAAACTGAGCTTGCAATATTGACGAGTGAAGGAGTAAAGATTTATGATCTATTCAAGGATGCTACAACACCCATCTATCATTTCCTACTACGTAAGATGTGGTTTTTGATGCATTTTGGAATTAATATTTAATTTTTTTACTCAACTTACAGCTGCTGGTAAAGTGCGAGATGCTACATTTATTATCCAAGATGAAAACAAATTCATTGCGATCATGTCACACGATGGAAAGATTTATCAGTAATTTTTCCTACCTATTTAATTCATATTTTTTTCAAATTCCAATACTAATCTTATTTTAATTACATAGTGAGAAGCTGGATGACACTACCAGTGCAAAGCATGGTCCATATTACATTGTGAATGATCTCAATTATCAAGATGCAGAGATGCTTGGAGGATCAATCAGTGAAACTAGCTCCTCATCCAATAATGATTCAAAGGGGGTCTCCCTCTATTATTCACACGCTCTTAAAATGCTATTTTACACTTATCCAAATGGGAAATCTTATGTTGGAATATTGGAGAATCTTGCGACAAATCCATCTCCCCTTACCAAAGCTGTTCTTATCAGCCCAAAGTCGAGCGGACAGCCAAGTTCTCTTAAGCTCTTCCAATGGACCGAAGTCCTGGGGCATCCAGGCCTAATTGTTGCAAGCTCGGGAACTGTTCCTTACGTCCTTTTGATGACGGAGAATGGATCTTACATTCAAGAGATTAAAACACCTGGAAAAGTCAAGCCGATAGATATTGTTGCGATTCGACATACCTCGCAGCCTGGAAAGCTCAAGACTTCGCTTTTAATTCTTTGCGATGATGGAAGTCTTCGAGTTTGTAAGTTTTTAAAAAATTCATTAAAAAACGGGTAAAAAATTAATTATTTATTTTTAAAAAAATAAAATAGGTGATTCAAGTGAGTCTACTGAATTTTGGCTCAGCTCCCGGCTTCGCCCGTATCAAGATTCTGTTGTAATTAAATCTGGAAGAAAGAATTCCTCAAAGAAAATATTTAAGCAACAATCAAAGGTCTCGGCTGGTCAAATCGTTTTTCCTACCGACTTTTTCGAGCATTGGTAAAAGATTTAAAAATGCATTTAATTTTGTAAAATAAAAATCAATTTCTTTCATAGTGTAATGATGAATGATGTTGAATATGGAGGGAATGATCTACTCTCCGTGTATAATGTGGCTCAGCTTAAGAATCGGCTAAATAGCAATGGAATGTATATTGTTTCAACAAAATCTATTGGATTCAACCTGATTGTTACGAATGGGGATGGAAGTTTAGTAATGACTGGAATTCGTGTCTTTTTGGGATCTCAAGATATTACAAAAGTTCCCACCTTTATTCAAGTCTTTGGGCGAACGATTACAGTCACTCTTAATCGTCCCCGATGGTTTGATATTCCTCTTACCCGGGAAGAATCCCTCATGGCGGATTCAAAATTGACAATTACTTTTGGACCTTCTGCGGATCCTCGTTGCGTCACTTTTGTAGAATCTGTCAAAATATACGGGAAAAATAAGGATGCGTTCGGGTGGCCTGAGGAAGAAGAGATTCCTCAAGTTCCATGCCAAGGGTCTACTTCTCAGGCTCTCAGCTCGAATTTAATTGTTGAAAAGAAGAATGAGGATTTAATTGTTGAAAAGATTGTGTCCACTACAATGGAGCTTTGTGAAATTGCTGTTCAAATGTGTCCAAAAGATTCTGGAGATTTGGAGTCCGCTCTCAACATTGTGACCGAGATTTATTTGGAGAATTACCCACCTTTTAACCTCTCCTCGCGAAGTTTGATGCTCTGCCTCCTCACTTACAAGTCCCAATTCTACGAGCATAGGGTAAATATTTTTTATTAAAGAATATATTGAAATTCATATTTAATTTTTAACCATTTAGGATCGCTCGGTTTATTCCAAATGCGTATGTTTGAAATTTAACGATTATAATTTTGCAAATATTGAATTTTGAATAATACTTTGATTATAATATTTCAGATTGATAATGTAATGAAGATGAAAAATAGCAAGGTGAAAGAGATTGATCCAGAGCTTTTCCATCATATGGTCAACTTTATCAAAAATATTGCAATTACGCGCCCTCAACATATCTCCAATTTTGACTACAATTCTCTCGATTGTAAGGACATTTTAAAAATTATTTATTTCTGAATTCTGATCCTAATTTTGAATTTTTTTTGTAGATGGAACGATCAATGTTGTGACAGTCATAAGCTCTTTATGTGACATTTTCAAAAAGCTTGTGGATGATAAGCCCAAGAATCAATACTTGGTGTCAGTTGACCAAACTGGTAAATACAATATTCGATAAAATTATAAAGATACGAAATTTTAACTACGATATAAACTTTATTTGAATTTTTTTGCAGGAATTCAAAGAGTTGAAAGCTCTGCAATGGGGCTGGCTGATATAATTTATTCAATAATGAACTCTGATACAAGCCTCGTCCCCAAGCTAGCCCCACATCTAATTGATCTGCTCCTAAATAGCAATAATCAGATAAATGTACCCGTGAGAACAATCCTCGTGAAACGACTTCGCCCCAAAAATGTACGAAAGCGGGTCACATTCCCTGATCCATCTCCACCTCATTCTCCAACAGCAGTTGAAAGTCCAAGGAGTCCACGGGCTGAACCTCCAAATGAAGGGGGTGGTAATGAGGAGCATATTCAAGAAGGAGGACCTCTCGTTGAAGTTGATGAACCAATTGTTATGCTTGGTCAAGATCATGACCATGATCCACAAATCCCAATGATGAATCCACTCGAGGCTTTTATGGGTCAAGAATATGGAGGAGGCCTAGATTTACAATCAGAGGATGAAGCAATGGTTGAACTTGCAATTGCGCTAAGCCTTCAAGAGCAAGGAGGTGGAGGTCCCGGTGGGCTGGGAATTCAGGGGCTTCAAGAAGGGATACAAGCTTTACAGGATTTACATCATGATGGAGGGCCAGATGAAGAGGGAGATCAGCCTCTCCTTATGGGGCATGGGAATAATGCAGATGCAAATGAGAGCGATGCTACTGCTTCCCCTCCAGCTTCTGATGATGAAATATCTAACGTTGCAACCGAAGGATCTACCATGAGGAATTCTGAACCTGGTGGATCTGAGAGCAGTGGAAGTTCAAATGCTGAGGGGAGTTCACGGAGAAGGAATCCTCGATCTAATGCATCTACAAGCCAAGCAAATGAAACTCAATCCGTTATTTCTGTCTCGGATAGCGTCAAAAGTGAAAAGGAAAAGATTACAATCGTCAATTTGGTTCAAGCTAATGCAAAACCATTCCGTCTTTCGCTAATGTTGTCCATTTCGAATGAGATTCCAAATTGTACTAACGCTCTGAACGTTATTCCTTTGCTACAAGTTATCCTTGTGATTTTGGCTGAACTTGATGGGACAACTGATGAAGAAGTTCAAGTGGTAAAGAAGATGGTACTTGAGCTCGTGAAGCAAGTCAAAATCAGGGATTTTGATCCCAATGTTGAATGGAAGCGAAGCAAAGATAGCGAAATGACACTGATTGTTCTTCGAATGTTAAGTATCCTCGTTTCTCGATGGAGAAGTGGGGAACAAAAGGAGAATAGTTGGATTGCCCGAATCACGGCTGAAACTATTCAGGAGAATGGTGATTGTAACATTTTGTAGGGATACCCTTCGAAATCTTCGTTCAATTTGGAAAGGACATGTTGAAGTCCCTCAAGCTATTTCACTCAATCCAAGCGTCTCTCCAGAGATTGGAACATCTCTATTGAAGCCAAGTCTCATTTCAAATCCACCAGATTATTCTCCATTCTTTCTCAAACAATATGTCAAGACACATTCAAATGACATTCTCGAAGAACTTCCACTCTTAATTTGCGAAATGTCGCTAAGATTGCCTTATCAGCTCCGATTTCTACCAACTGATGATTTGTTCGAAGGGGATTGGGATGAATTACTCTGCGAAATGCTTCAAAATCGGAATGCTCCGTTTGTTAGGTACAAATATTCTCAATTTTAATTTAATTTAAATACAAATATTAATTTTTTTGCAGGAGACAAGCTCGAAAGCTTCTCGTAAATATTGCTGGATCTCGAGATGATTATCATTTACTTCGGGATCTTTACAACATCAAATACTATTTGAATGAATTTAAAAAGCTCATTGGATTCGAAGGGGAAGAAAAATTGACAAAACCCCTCAAAATGGAATTCAAATATTCTCAGCTTGTAGCAATGGTTGAACACCTCAATTCTTGCATTGATATTGCATCACAACGTGCTGGGAGTTGGCAAAATTATTGTCGTAATGGGGATGGACTCCAATTTATAATCCAAATGAGTTGTACCGCTGATGAGTCTCTTACGACAGCGATTTTAACACTACTCAAAATTGCAATTGATGGAGTCCCATTTGAATCAAAAGTTGAATCATCAATGTTGAAAATGAGTGAAGATGAAAAGGTCACCAAATCCCTTGCCCACAAGGTCATTGATTCCCTTGAGAAGCGGACTTTCCTCCAATTTATCAAAAAGTATCTCCTGGAGCATTCTGTCCTAAATACACGATGGCAAACTCATGCTCTTATTCTTGGATTTTTCCTAACTTCGGATTCCCCCCATCAGCTCAAACTTATTAATGCCATGTGGGAACTTTGGGATTTTGTACCATCAGCTGGAGCCCGAGCAGCACAATTTGTGGACATTCTTGGCTATGCTACACTTAATAATGAGGGTTCAAAATCTAAAGATCTTTCACCTCATCTTCAACTTTGCATTGAATCAATTGAGACTCAAGGGAAGCGTCTTCTAGCTCATCCAAATGCGAATATTTATTCATCTCTAGTTCCATTTGTTTCAATTGATTCCTCAAATCTGTCTGGATTTTATTTGGAATCAAATTGTGAAGTTTGCTATAATGTGGATAAACCCTATTCTACCCAGAAGTTGAGCTCGATTAAAGCTGATGCAAAATTCACTGCAAATTCGCAAATTATTAAGCTGAATTCTACGCAATCTATTATCCGGCTGAGCATCCGCCTTACGGAAGTTAAGAAAGCACGAATGATTAAATCAATGGCAGTTTATTATTCCCCAAAGAATCTGCAAATTGTTGAACTTAAAACTACAAACAAAAATCTTTGGCAAGGTATGTTTTTATTAATTTATTTTCAATCTAAATTATTTCTAAATTATTTTGCGAATTTTAGAAGCGAGAAAAGTTACACTTGGACCATCGCAAACGGAAATCAAATTAGATTTTAGCGTACCAATAATTGGTAAGATTTTTAAAAATAAAAAATTGGAGGGTTTTTTTTCGAACGTTTTTAATGAATTTTTTATTTAAAAAATAGCTGCAAATATCATGCTTGAATTCTTGGAATTTTATGAAAATGTACAAGCCACAACAGAAACTCTGCAATGCCCTCGTTGTTCTGCATCCGTTCCAGCTCAACCTGGAGTCTGTTCAAATTGTGGAGAGAATGTCTATCAATGTGCAAAATGTCGAGCAATTAATTATGATGAGCGAGATCCATTTATTTGTCACAGCTGCGGTAAATAATTCACTTTAAATCTTAATTTTTTAAAATTCAATTTTAAATTCAAATACAGGGCATTGCAAATACGCAAAACTTGATATTAATCTACTCGCAAAGAGTGTGGTTGCAGTGGATCCGATTGAGAATGAAGAGGATCATAAAAAAGCGGAAACTGCAGTCAGTTCACTCCTTGAGAAAGCAGATCAAACTTATAAACAACAGCAACAAATTAAGGGAATTTTGGAGAGTACGTTTTTTCACTTTTTTAAATTTTTAGAAATAATTTTCATAAAAAATCGTTTTTTCCTTCAGATATGCTTCAATCCATCAAAGAAAAACGTTCAATGACTCTAGGGAATGTTCATTCCGCACCGAGTGGACCTCCAACGCCTGCTCCTCCACCTCCTGGATCAATTTCACATCCACAAATAGCAAGTTCTTATGCGGCTGTCACTGCTGCCGCTGCTAACTCACTCAACAATAACAATGGAGTTCTTATGACTGCTGGAGGACAAATTCTAACAACTTCTGGAGGGATCCTAGCTCCTGCGACGACCTCCTCCACTTCAACAACCTCATCCTCCACCTCTCTCGTACTTAAAAATGTCCAATCCCTTGCATATTGCTACGCTATTGATTGCAAGAATTCTTACGAGGAGCTGGATAGGTTAATGCGTAAAGTGGGTGCATTTCGAAAGGAAATGCTTAAAGTTGATCCAACATCTTTCCCACTTGATTCAATTGATAATGTAACCAGCCGCCGATGTTATGGGTGTATGGCATCCTCGATTACACTCTCCCTTAAACTTCTTCAAGCTCTTATCACTGGGTCGTCGTCGTCGGAGGCATCAGCTCCAAACCCTTTCCAACAATCCTTTTTAAGTTTCCTCCTGAAACTCTCACATTCCGCAGGATCTACTACCCTCAAAGATCAAGTCAAGAATGCCCTATGTTTCTTTGTTAAAGATGATGTCGAGGCTACCACTCTCCTTACGTCAATAATAACAAATCGTGTTCTGGGTGGCCTAAATCGACAGTCTTGGTCTGATGTTGGTTTTGAAATTATGGAATCTTCTGAAGAAATTTCACTACTTTCATCCTTGCTTTCAATGTATGATTCATGCTGGGAAATCAAGCTACGAGCTCTTATGAAGATCTTTACACATGCGGTGAAGCGGCTTAAAGATCCAGCTGTACTGGATAGTGGTCTACTACCTTGCCTAAAGATTATACAGAGTTTTATTCAAGCTGGAACGTCTGGAGATGAAGGAGATGGCGAGGGGAGCCAAGTTCGGCCTATTGAAGGTGTTAAAGTTGACCTTGAAGCTTGGATTTCTGGGGATCCTCAGCATTCATTTGAAGAATGGAAGAGGAGGCTACCACGTGCTCCATTGCAACCAGTTAAGGAGGAGGATGGTGAGGGCAAGAAGGAAGCTAGTCCACCTCAAAAAGAAGGTGGAGGAGCCGTCGCCGTCGCAAAGGAAGGTGGAGGAGGCGGAGGAACGTCAAAAGAAGGAGCCAAGGTGGCTAAAAAACCAGTGAATAAAGAAGAGCAGGTCAAGAAGAATCTGGAGAGGAAATATGGAAGGATTTGGGTTGAAAAATTCCTCAAAGTTGACTCAAAAACTCAACTAATTTTAGATCCAGAACTAATTTGGTTAAAGAAACTCCTATTCTGCCCTGGCTCCGTTCAAACTCGAGTCGTTACAGCGGGTCTCCTCAAAGATTTAACACTCTTACCACAGCGTAGACTTCGTATTATGGAAATGTTGACGGGTTTTATGGATAAACTTGAAGTATTTGGGGAGAGTTGTCGTGAATTTATGGAGCTGTACAGGGATCTAGCGTCCACTCCCGAATACTCAGCTTTTCTTAATGCTAAAGGAGCCCTTGGGATTGTATGCCGCCTTCTCGTTCAACAAATTGAGAATTTACATTCACTGGAATCAATTACACTTCATTCGGATCTATCACAAGGGATTGCTGTACTAGAGCTTTCTAAACTACTCCGTGCACTTGCAATTCCAGCTGTAAGGCGGGCTAAACGAATTTCACTACTTTCTACTGTACTTGGAGGATATTTGGCACTGAAAAGACTACGGCTTCATCGAACCCGACCGATTGAAGAGGCGCAAGAAATTCTACTTGGACTTTTGGAAGAGATTACGTCGGGGACTGAAGAGGAAACAAAGATATTT